>JAHUTJ010034764.1:0-15346 GCA_036250325.1 Characodon lateralis
AAAAAAAAAAAAAAAAAACAAAAAAAATATATATATATATATATATATATATATATATATATATATATATATATATATATAGTTAATGATGCAAAATCTGTTATATCTAGTTCACCAGTATCAAACCTGGGGGACAGGCCTACCAATATCTCGACATGAATTCTGCAGATGTTGACTCGGAGAGATTGTACGTGTGACGCTGAATTCAGAACAGCCAAGTCTGCTTGACTTTTAGTCATTGTTGACTCATACTCGATTGTTGAAGCACTGAGGTGCATCTGTGGCACAGGGCGAACATTGGCAATGCCACTGAGATGAGTATCATATTACAAGGTAAATAAAAATTGATCCAAACCTACAACAAAATTAAGTTGGAAGCAACAGAAGTACTGCCTATATTGGGAGTGTAACAATACATCCAGTTAAAAAGATGTTATGCAATAACGGGTTCAAAACAACTTAATTTTAACAATGTCTTTGGGAAAACTAAGGTTCTTTTTTGTTTCTTTGACAATAAAGGTTTTGTAAATTTAAAATTAAATTTAAAAATTGTAAATTAAAGAATTTTGTTCACGGGTAAACGCTCTAAGGTTTTTAGATTTTAAACTAGGGCTGAAAGGGAGCTAATGAAGTAGATACTAACTTTAGCACCATTAACGGCTATAGTTAGCATCAGCTTCATTAGAAGCTAACCTTAGTCTCAAATCAATTCAATTCAAAAATACTTTATTAATCCCAAAGGGAAATTAAATGTCGTAGCTCATGATGTAGGTTTCTTCAAAGAGCCGTTGTAGATGCTAATGGCTGTGGGCAGGAAGGATCTCCTGTAGCGCTCCGTCTTACAACACATCTGAAGAAGCCTCTGACTGAAGACACTCTGTTGTTGTACAACAGTCTCATTAAGTGGATGCTCAGGGTTCTCCATAATGTTCTTCATTTTATGAAGAATCCTTCTTTGTACAATGATCTCCAGAGGAGTCCCCAGAACAGAGCCAGCCTTCTTTATTAGCTTGTTGAGCTTTTTTAAGTAATTAACGGTTCACAGTTATGTATACATTATTTGAATACTGTCTTTCACAATATCTTTTTTTCTGTTGGGTACCCAACGTGTTGCTTAAAAGTGGTGTGATCTCTTCAGTGCTCATGTGTTTGTGCTGTTTTTAAACTTCACTTATCAAGCTACTAGTATGTTTGTTAAGTAGCCCACTGCAAGCTCTGTCTGATTAGATAGCCCAGCTAATTAGCAAGCTAACATCAGCTTGCTGTTTACCCATTGTCACACTGTAAAGAGCAGAATGGCAAAAAGATACAACATTCCACACAATAAGCACTTTTTGCCTATTTCTATATATCAACATTTAAATAACATCTATTAAGCAAAATATCTTTATGGTATAATATCTAAAGGTGATACTACCATGAGAATATTGTGCCATCCTACGCCAAGTTCTGCTCATGCCAAAGGACTTAGACATCTGACTGTCTTTTCAAGAGGAAGTCTAATTTTCAGTCTGGGTTGGCAGTGATACGTGGCAGAAGATTTCCCTGAATCCTAAAGCTTTATTGATCCAGATTATCCTTTTGCTATGAATCAGTTCATCAAACAAGTTCCCTCCCAAACCCTTCTCAATAGGGGCGCACTTACTCTCAAGCAGGTCATCGGCTCAGTAAATGCCACCTAGACATTTGACGAAAGGACGTAGAGGAAATATTTTCAAGATGATTTCATGGCTGGGCTCTTATGGTTAATTAATGGGTTATTCAGCACTCACTGTAACCATTCATTTGCCTTTTTCATATATTAATGGCCCAGTGTGAGGTTATCACTGTGCTCTGCTTGTACATGTAGATCTTATACAGATGCTAAACATTAATGCTCTGGTTTGCATCCCATTTTCATCCGTGTAGTGATGATAAAAGCCAGGCTCTGGCTCTGTACTGTCATTTTCTCCAACCACAAGCAACCACTGCACTTCATTTTCCCTCTAGTTTGAGAGCGCCGCATTGATGAATGAATGAACTATCTCTTTAGGAACTGACTGTAGAAAACAGTGCCTGCCTGTTGAATTTCTCCATTGTTGAGACCCCTGGCTGGTAGAGGGTACTTTTAGTGTGCCCCAAAGCTGATTGCTGGCTAGGAATGTGAACATTCTCAAACACTGTAACGCCTAGAAGCATACAATTATTCACTGCCTCTGGATTATGAAGTGGCTCCTTAGAGATGCATCTGCTCTTGTGTTTATTTCCTTTACCTCCCTGATTCTTGGTGCTACATTTTTGCTGGCTTGATTCATGCTTAACAACTGAATGATTTAAGCTTTTTGAAAAAGAGTGATTCACAGTTAAATCATCTCTGTAAACACCCTGATTGTGTCTTACTCACATGTGCATTGAAGTTTTCAGAATGTGATAATTCTTTTGCATCTATGGATTTCCACTGGGGCCACAATGTTTAAATAAAGCAACACATCCTTCAATCGTTTTGCAGGTTTCATGTCATTTGGACTCAGATGAATAAACTATGCCAGTAAATGACTCATCTGACTGTAAATTAAAAAAAAATAAAAAAAACGGACAGCAAAAGGCAGTTTTCTACACAGCACAGCATCAGAGTCTGCATCTTCCACATGGATGAGCAATTGTAATCAACAGCAAAAAGCTGTGTCTGTGTAAATTTAGTTCAAAGAGACTTGGTTCTTTTAAGATGGATCAGAACCGTAAATTAATTTTCTTAAATTACAAGCCTTTTATCTTGTGCACTTTAAATTGTCTGTCAGAGACTCCGTTTTCTTATTCTCTATTATATGTAAATGAAATATTTAACCCCTTCACATCAAAACCCATTGTAGTAATATGGATAAATTACAATGTTGGTAAATACAAATATCCTCACCAAACAACAACAAAAATATTTGTTGATACATATTAAAATTGCTTTGATAATAGAAGTCGACTGACCTTTGAAGTTCAAATGAAAAATGTAACTCTTGTGCATATGCAGTATTGTTCAACCCTTCAGTACTTTGTAGAGCTTTTATAACTTCAGTAAGAGCTGACAAGCTTCTTACAGCTTTCCATCGGAATAATTCTTCATATGCAAAAACCTGTAGCTCAGTGATGGCTTCCATTCTGCCTCTGCCTTTTTTAAAATCCTACCAAAGATTTTCAGTTAGATTTAAATCTGGTGACTGACAAGCTCACTAGTACATTTTAAAATCTTCTCATCTTTTTGCTGGAAAGACTAATGTTTAATTTCTGAGAATCTATGATATCAGGGACATGATCAGGATTGCAGAAAAACAGACCTACATCAGGTTCTTGAATATGTAGTGCCTGTTTAAAAATATAACACCTGTATGATTTATTATTAGGTCATCCTGTAGGTTTTTGCAGTCACACTGAGGTTTCTCTTAGTTGTCCTGACTGAAGTATTAAAGCTGCTGTTGCCTTGTTTTCTATCTTGCCATATATGTTAGCATTAAAAAACATGTTCCAAAGTTGAAGAAATAAAGAAATGAAGCAGACCTTGTGGAACATCAAGTCCTGTAATGGCTTTGAAGTATGCGTGTCACTTTTGATGGCTACTTGCTCCTTTTAATAGTGCATGTGTATTGGGATCAAGGGGGAGGAATTTATTTTCAATTGTGTCAGGACGGGGCACATTACTTTTCTCATGATGTCACGGTCTGGATGTTTGTTTTCTTTTCCATTTTAAAGGATCAACTAGGAATGAAAATTTCAATGCTTTATGTGCCTCTAGGTGGTAAGATAATAATTATCTAAATTAATAAGAAAGTTGGTGATGTCATCAGTTTCACTTTCTGTTGAAGCATCTAGCATCCCATGGTGAGCAAATCTTCTCTGGAGTAGATAGAGCGATTGCAAGGTGTTGCATGTGCTTAAGTAATGTGACTATTGGGGGCTTGGTATGATATTCAATTAGCAGCTGTCTAAAAACTGTAGGAATGGTGCACATGTGCAGTATACCAGGCATGTGAGAGTTGTGCGCTCATGCTACAGACTGTTTTTTTTGGACATATTCCAAAAATCTGTGGCAGTCTGGTTTAGCTGGTGATCTACCAGCTATATCTGCTACAGTGATAAATGCAAAAGGAGGCACTGAAACACAATGTAGATGCACAATAGTGTGATGACGGTATAAGGTCCCTTACCTAAATTTTGGGTTTCCACAGCCAGGTAGGTTTGTAGATGTACTGCTTTAAACTTATAAGTCTCCCAATAGTGTCTTTTGGAATGTTATGTTTTTGGAAATCTTTTTATAGCCAAGTTCTTTCATTTGTGAAAAAATAATTTTCTCTCCTTGCCTTTATGAAAGCTCTTACCCGTGATTACACTCAACTCAACTTGATTACTATTGTGGGTGGGGTTTACAGCTGAAGCAAATGAACAATATTATAGAGGTTCCAAAGGCTTAATTATGCTTTAACTTCACTTTAGGTCTAATAATGCTTTAATAACAACAATATTATAGAGGGGATGAAATAACTGTTAAACACAACAACTGTTAAACATAAAGACTTCATCGTCTTTGTTGACTTCTTGTAACATTCCAATTATAAAGAAGTCATTTAAAGTGAAATCTTGCTGTTTACAAAAAAAATAGATAAATCCTTAAACTCTCATGGGAGATAGATTTTTTTCTGTTTGCAACTGTATATGGTCAAAAACCTAAGACAAAATGGTAATGGTTTAGCTTTTAAAGCTTTATTTCAAGATGGAAGCATGGTCAAGAAATGCAAGAAAGGCTGTACAAGGAATAAGGGGATAATCTTGGCTTTTTTATGTTATTTAGTTTGACAGCTGGCTCTAAGCCAGGAATAAGGCCTGCACCACAGGCCTTTGTCTCTGTAATGGTGTAAAATTGACCTGTCACTAGTTTGAAAGTCTGGTATTTGTATAAATCTAAAATCATTGCCTCATGTCAGCTGGCCACTTGATGAAAACCTTTTCGGGCTGTACACGATTGCTGCAAAGACGAGTTTTGTAGCTCTATCCTGCACAAAAATGGTGTCATGCATCACTTTCTTTTTCCGTGTCATTATTACGGCTTTGAAAGGTCTTGACATTTACTATAAGCACTTGTGCCAGAGACAGCATCTATTTTAAATGGCTTACTGCCGCCCCTCCCCCATGCATGTACAGATGCTAGTGGGGTGAATTAAGAGAATATTAAATGGCTGTTAAGGATCCGCAGGTTATAATTTAAAGGAGGAATTGTTGACTGTCTTCTTAAAACTTTTTATCCAATTTGAATAAATAACTAACTCTGACTGCACTGTTCAATGGTTAGGATTAATTGGAATGTATGTACCTGACTTTTGTGAAGTGCCTTGAGACGACATGTGTTGTGAATTGGCACTATATAAATAAAACTGAATTGAATTGAATTTACATAGACCAAAACCATGGCCACAAACATAACTACTTTCAGCCATTCAGCACTTTTTTTTTTAAATTAGGACAGAGCCACTTCAGTGAAAGCAGTATCAACAGTATAAGCAAGAACTACTTCGTTTCCAACAGCTTGGCTGGGGATGGAGTGAATATTGTGTGCTGCAAACACATCAGTTACCTGGCAGATATCAGCAGGTTCATGCGCTCGTTTGGGTGAAAACCTGGTCTGCCTCTTATGACACATCTGGGGGCACACCTGAGTCTGTCACTGTTAATTAAATGGCAAAATCCTCTCTCACATTCTCTGGGGCACATGTTTACACTATCTGTGCTGGTCTCAGCACAATGTTGCCTTTCTTTCACAGCCTCTCTGCTCCTCACAGTCTCCATTCCAAGAGGATCTGATGTTTTGGTTGTCATTTGATCTCCTCTCCTCAGCTAGGGAATAGCCATGATTGTGAATAAAGCTGTGTGTATGTGGGAGGGGCTCTCAGATGGAGCTATCTCTAAGTAGATATTAGTGATGATGTGAAACTGACTGTATCTGCTTCCAGAAAGCTAACATTAGGGAGTATCTTTTGTTGCTTAAAGCAGGCTGACTAACTACTCATTATTCGGTTATGTTGTGACTATGAATCTGAATATATTATTTAATATTTAATATTGATACTTGTAATATTTAATCAAATAATATTTCGGTCTGTTAAGGGTTGTCCTGTGAATACCAGCCCAGTAAGGCAGTGGTATTAGGACAAAATAGAAAGGTGTGAGCCAAGCTCTGACATTATTGAACAGCAAAACTCTGCACATACATGAAATGAATACACACAATTTCTTAAAATACAAGAATTTATTGACAAAAATAAGTCAACTCAAAGTCCAACATATTTCAATCAACAAACTCTTCACTATGCTCAAACAATCCAACTAAACTACCAAGCACAATTAAAGAATAAGGAAGGCTAATGGGCTATTTATATTGTACATAGCCCATTAGCCTTCCTTATTCTTTAATTGTGCTTGGTAGTTTAATCCAACTAAACTACCAAGCACAATTAAAGAATAAGGAAGGCTAATGGGCTATGCACAATATAAACAAGTTGATCAAAGATGATTTGAAATTATGACCGAAAGAGTGATGCAACACCACCATGCAACGTTTATGTTTGAGAACCAAGGATTATCTTGAAGAATCTGGAAATGAAGTTAAGTTAGTCTTGGAACTAACTTAGACAACCATTCACAATGCAAGATCAGATAAAATATTATTTTAATAAAATAATGTNCCCTGCAACGTTTATGATTGAGAACCAAGGATTATCTTGAAGAATCTGGAAATGAAGTTAAGTTAGTCTTGGAACTAACTTAGACAACCATTCACAATGCAAGATCAGATAAAATATTATTTTAATAAAAAAATGTTTTAAAGAATTATCTGCTGAATAAAACCAACCTTCTGGATGACTAATTCTCAACGGTGTCTCATTAGCTGCCTTTATTTATTAAAATAATATTCAATGAAATATTAAGAAAGTGGTAAAATATTCAAAGAAATATTTTGGAAATGAGCCAAATCTTTCTGGAGAAATGGGGCTTAATTGTGTTACTTAGTTATCAAGTCTAGCAAAATAATGTTTAGGGAAATATTATTTACTGGATTGAAAACCAACAACCTTTCTGGGTAAATATTCTTTAGCAGGCGAGCACGTGTTCTTAGCTGTTAGCAGTTAAAGCTAACAAAAGAAGCTTATAGCTTAGCACCAGAATCAAACACACACCTTTAAAATACCAGGGTTAATAAAAGGATTAAAATGCATAAGCACGGACGACACGTTATGATCAATCTTCTGTGTTTAAAATCACCCTTTAAATAAAGTTTTTCTTAACTTTCAAAACACACAAACACAACACAAAACTGAGCATGTGTGCTGCAGATAGTCTGCTAGCACTAAGATAGCAGAGTTTCACAAACAAAACCAAACTTCATAAAATGAAAAACGTTTAGATAATTTCATCCTAAATCACTTCTATCACTCAGCCCAAACTGCGCAAAGAGACGTCGAAACGACGTAACTTCCAAGTCATTTTTGCACCTCTACGTTGGATCCCCTGAAGGTGCAGACTGTGACGCCAGACAACGTCTTTTTCAGACATTTACCAAACGTCTAGTTTTTGACGTCCTCAGCACCGGCAATTGTAGTGCAAACGAAGTGCAAATGTGGTTGCTGTATAAGTCTTTTCTATATCAAATTTGAACTTATTTCAGACGGTGCGATGCTGCTTCTATGCTGTTCCTAATCACATTCCACTCATAGCTTTATTTGATTATCCCATCAGCAGATAACTGGAAACACCTAGTAAAGGTGTAAGGCGTTTCCAGTTCAAACCTGCTGCTGAGCCAAATAAAGCTAGGAAAATAGTACCCATTTGGTTTACAAATAAGTCATCACTCATTTAAAGTTATAATCTTTATTTTTGTTGTTGATATAATAGGTAGCCTATTGGCTGCAACACAAAAATATTTACACACACGGGTCTGTACCACACATCAAATATAATAAAGAACATCCCTTTGCAACTTTTTTTTAAAATTGGACTCGCAGCTGAATAAGTTTCATATTAACACCGTTTTTAAAACCAAAAAACTATATCCAAATAAAAATATGAAATTCCACTGCCCTAATCAGTCCTGAGTGATGGTTTTGTGTGCTCCACCTCCACTTCTTAGCGGTGCATGTTTGAGATGATCTGCAGCATGTGTCCTTATGGAGTCTTCTGTGGCTGCTTCATCACCATTCATGATTCCATCTGCATTTATAGAAATACAAATTGGTAATATGCAAAAGGTAATGAACAAAATGAACAAAAATATTGCTGTTGCCTCCCCTAGCAATACTGGATAAATACAAAACCATCTTTGGAAATGTTGTTATGACAGTTGGCTTTTATATTTTAGGTTTTGCCGATTAAGAATCTTTATTGTCATTATGTCACCATAACGACACTGTTGTTGAGGCTCAAAGACATACATGGATTGCACAGACATAATTGAGAAGACGCTTACAAAATTTGAAGACACATATTAAATAATAAAAACACAAAAAAAAAAACCCTTCGGAAGGTAAACATTAGTACATTTGCACAATTTAAAATACTTGTACATTTTGAACAACTCATCACACCTTCAATTTAAAAACACATTTAGAATTTACCCCTGCACAATTCAAACACTTACAAAGTGTTCACACTTGTCTTTGCAAACACATCACCTTACCTTTTATTGCTCCATAAACCTTTGTCTTCTCCAAAGATTTCTTGCCTTGTCTCCCCTTCCCCTTCATATTGAATCTAGCCATCAGTGCATTGGTGAAGAGCCTGAAGAACAATAAACCAAAATTATAAATCAATATGAATATATGAAGGATAATATTATACATGTCAGAAAACGTCTATTATGGGAGAAATGGGACTAAAGTGCACAGAATGTTGTGGTAGAGGGGAGGAGCTTGCTCATGGTTAGTCGGTTGGAGGGAATTGTGATGACTGTATGTGTGTAGAGGCATAGCATACCTATCAAGAACTTTGTGGACACAGTCCTTTGTGTTCTTTCCTCTGATTCTGGCAATTTGCAGCACCTGTTGGAATAAGTGCATGACACAGGTGTGTGAGTACTTTGTTATGCAATGGGCTATTTATTTCTTCCAGATTTCTAAAACTTACCAAGGCATCAAAGACTTTTGGATCACAGAGACGTTCCTCCTCTCTCTCTAAATCCTTGATGGTCGCTATTCTCACAACGTGTACGGCTGAAGAGATGGGTTGTGCTCGTTTATGCTGATCGAAGTTCCATCAGCAAGGTGAACACCTTTTTCTGGAACACTGGAATAACACACATTTGTTGATTATTATGCCTATTGCTATCAAATGTAGCAAGGCTACCCAGCTAGTTAATCGTTTTTGTAATCAGCTTCTGTATTTTTCTGGACCTGGACGCGTCATTGCTGTGTCTGGACCTGGACCTTGAGGCGTCATCGCTGTGTCTGTCCAATAACACTGTCACTGATAAAGCTATGTGTGGTCTCAGACACGTTGCTACTGCTACAACTACTGCTCTGACTCCCAGGGACACTGTGGCAATTATTTTCAATGTCTCAATGTTCATCCTCGCCGTCAGAATAACGAAGAAGTAGATCGAGGTGCCTTTTGTGTTTTCGCCATGGTCTCATTCTCAAAGTCATCTGTAAGCAGATGTGAATCTAGTTAAGTTAATCTAGTCATTGTTTTAGGACTGAGCCATGTGCAAAGGAGGATGAGGTCACAACACTTACCTTATTAAGGTAGTTATGGGTAGGATACCAAATTCCACATCCAGAATAAAGAAAACACACCTGACAAAAAGACAAGACTGAAACACATAACTAAAAATTAGGTTTGTCTAAACATAAAAAAAATGTGGACTTGTGCTAAACTTCATTTGAAAGTATGCTAGTTAAAATGAGGTCATTAGGCATATTTCTTTGTCTCCCCAAAGGCCTGATCCGAGTGGTCAAAATGTGTGGACAAGGCCTGATGTGTCTTCCACTAGACAATGGACATATAGCAATAAGCAACCACCCTCCTTCATGATTCACTAAAATACTTTGGTTAGATTATAAGTCCCTGAATTGCTTTGCAAGAAAAATACATTAAAGATTTGTTGTAGTATCAACCTTCCAGATCACTCATCTGGTTCAAGTCTACTCTGCATCCCCAGAATCAGAACGAAACATGGTAAAGCAGTATTCAGTTCTTATACTCCACTAATCTGGAACAAACGTTTTGAAAACTGCAAAAGTGCTGAGTCCCAGAGTTCTTTTAAATACAGGTTAAAACCCCATTTGTTTAGATATGCTTTGGAAGGAGCCGCCTCCTCCCCTTAAAGCATTGAGTGCATTCATTAATTTTAGCTTGTAGCACAACTTTTCTTTACTGTCCTTTGTTTCACTTCATCATGCTACTGCAATGTACTTTCTTATATTTTTTGCAAAGCACTTCGATTTGTCCTGTTGCTGGAATGTGCTATATAAATAAACTTGCCTTGCCTTGTAGCGTACCGTACTGAAATGTTATAATAAATAATTTTCTAAACTGTTACCTCCCTTAACATTCATCTACCACTATAAATACAAGAAAATAGAAGAGACGATGTAAATAGCCATTTAAGCTAACGTTAGCTGAAGAGCTGCAAGCTAATACAGCCAGCAAGGTTTGGTAGTTTAAGACAACAAAGCTAACACCTCAAACACAATCTAAACAGAATCACACTTACCTTCAACTTTTGAGTGGATTGCAGTGATTCGAGCGCCGCCAGTTTCTTCAGCTCAAGCAGATATAAACACCGGATAGCAGAAGGTTTGAAATGAAGTGTTTTTCATTTAAGCGTGTTTTAAATGAAGTGTGCTTCTATTTCTTCCTTTGTTTTGCAGCCGGGCTGCTCAGCAAGGCCGCGCTTGATTGGTTGGGTCGCCATCACGTGCTGCGTGAGCCAATCAGAGTGGCGTTTAGTGGTCCAAATTAGAACGCTGTGGCTCCAAAGCCCACAAACTGAATACAATTCTTCTTCTTCATCTTTTAACTAATGACGGAAAGCAAACAACTTCATCGGTACATATTGCCACCTACTGTACATGTGTGTAACCGTGCACAGTCAGCCACAGTAGAAATTATTTTGAATTGATAATAAATGTATTAATTGAATAACAATAAAACAGTTAATAAAATGTAATAAAAAAATAACATAGTCAATAAATAAATAATTAAATTATGTTTACATTGAAATCATTTATTTTTGTAATTATTCATGTTGTATAATAAAAAATCTGCACCTGTCTAGGATGTCTGTATGACCTCCAAACGTCTGTCGTTCAAACATTTAACTGCCTATTGACGTACAAGAGGGGTCACGATGACGACGTTCATGGAGACGTCCAGAATTGGTCTTGGCCCGACGGACTTAATATAGACCTGATCTGCAGGTCCATTAGACGTCCAGTGTTTATTGGGTAACCTCATGAACCGTGCTGAGGAGAAGTGTCCGGGCGACAACGAAGTTTAAAGAAACGTCCACAGTCAACAAACGGTTAGCTACAGCTAACCACCTAAGCTGTAACTAGCCTTAGAGCCTTAGAACAGCCTTAGAGAGTGGCGGCTGTTCTGTCAGCCGGCCAAAACTGCACGTTACCATGTTGATGCGGTCCTCCTTCAGATCAGGAAACTGCTCCACTCGGCGTCGTAGAGACAAGGTCCCTGCAGGGAATTCTCTGGAACACAGTTTGCTTTCTGTAGATCTCAGAGAGAAAGTCAAGCAATGCTTGTGCCTTAATCACCCCGTTCATGAATGAATCTACCGGATACACAGACAGTAATTCATTCGTACTCAACTCAGTGCATATGATTGATGATTGTATGACATCCTTGGATCCAGTTGAAGAGTTATGTCTTTTTGCCAGCAAAGAGACATTAGCGCGCTGTCTCTCTTGTCCCGGTCATCGCTGTCATGGAAGAGATTGGTTCCTTGGGAAGGTGGGGGTTTTATACGGCCAGTGGCATCATGGGAAGTCCGCTGTTAGCCCCCCTTGGCTGTGCCGGAAGTAGGATAAATGCAATTTATTTTGAAAGTTCCAGAAAAGTTTGTACCGCATTTCCTGTTGTAACCATGGCTGTGGGTTCCAACAGTTATCTAGTTGTAAGTGATAAAAATAAGTGAGACTGGAAACAGGTTGTTGAGGTGACATACTAGGAGACATCTACCCTTAAAATCCACAGCAAGGTTTGCCATGGCTTGTTTTAAGTACTCAGTCATTGAGCTTGTTGTAAGGATCACCATATGCTCTTCTAAGTTAGGATAACCATAAAAATGATGTGTCTTTGGCAAAACAGCAAAGTGTTGTATTTGTTTTGAAATTTTTCAGGTTTTACATTTGAGTAGAAAGGAATCAGTAAAAATGTATATTGTCTGGTAAAAAACTACATCCAACTACAGAAAACCTATGACTTAAGAAGCCACCAGAACAGTGAACGTCATGCTAAAATCTCACCTGAACTGTGCTCTGTTGTCTGCGTGTTTTAGCTCGGTGCAGAGCACAGTCTCCTTTGGCTTGCGGCACACATTCTCTGACGGGGTTCTAAAATTATAAATGGAATGTCGCAAAATCTGTGTTGAATAAGCTGCCCTTGACCCTCACAATGATTTTGTAGCTGTAACAATGGCACAAATATGCAGAACAGAAGGTCTGCATGTAGGACTTCCAGTTCTTTTCCTCCATTACCTGGTCTGTGCTCTGTCCCGCCCCTGCCATTTCTGTCCAGTGGGAGCAATGATCGTCACCCACGTGGCTTTGTTTAAGTTATAGTCCCCTTGCAAAAAGTATAATGTGAAAGCGAACCACACCAAATGACAAAAATAAAGTCCGCTTTTGGTCCGGACGGACCATACAAGCGGACCAAAGGACTTTCCTGGTGTGAATAAACCCTAATACATTTTTCAAAAAGATGATCATCACAGCATATCAGTATGAGACATACTTATGCAGTTATGCTGTTACTAGTATTATGCTGTTCAATTCATTAATTGACAATATTAGGTATTATTCATATCATTAGCATTGCATATTTACACATAAGATAATTATGAGTGAAACTACTGATGCTTGTTTATACTGGCATGCAAGTACTAAAAAGCCCTGTACTATTTTTAGATATACTGGATAAAACTATTTATTATGAAAGTAGTGTAAGTATAATGTTATAATTAAACTAAAATCTATAGGACTAGGAAGTGATTGGAATGATGTTGTTGCTGGAAAAGCTGTGGGTTAAAAATAAGTTTATACTACCTGCTCCTTTGAGTGTGTAAATATTCTTTGTACTTTACTGTTTTTACTTGTTTTTCCTTCTGTTTTACGCTTCTTTTGTCATATGTTTGTTGTACATTTCTCTGTATCCTGTAATTGTATCCTAATTCTAACGTTACACTCATTCACATGCTACATGTATGTGTTTGTATGTGTAATCAAGTAGACTGGCCCTGACATTCATTGTGTCAGTGATGGTATGTAGGGTCAGAAATAACATTAATTTTAGTTTGATCAGTTTGTACAGATTTTGAAAATCAGTACAGTTTTCATTATACCAGTCAATATGTCAATGTTTGATTTTACTAAAATGTATTATTGTAAAAACTAAGAAAATATTTTTTTAAGCCATTCATTGTAAAACACCTATTCTTATCTGTGATATGCTCTGACTAGGGCAGCAAATTATTTAAAGTTAAAAGCTTGCCACGGGAATTAATGTGAGTATATGAAAATCAGTAATAACCCTAGAAATTAA
The DNA here is from genome assembly GCA_036250325.1 of Characodon lateralis. Lineage (NCBI taxonomy): Eukaryota > Metazoa > Chordata > Actinopteri > Cyprinodontiformes > Goodeidae > Characodon > Characodon lateralis. Next base: position 13,786 of record JAHUTJ010034764.1, read on the forward strand.
AACACTGAATGCTGGCCCTCAACAGGGATTTTAAGTATAGTTGGAGGGGAAAACATATATATGTGTGTGTGTGTGTGTATATATATATATATATATATATATATATATATATATATATACACTACCTGTCAAAAGTTTTAGAACACCTTTCTCTTTTAATGGTTTATTACTATTTACATTGTATATAGATTCTCAATGAAGGCATCAAAAGAGTGAATGAACCAATATGCAATCATGTAGCAAACCAAAAATTGTAAAATAACTTTAAAAATATGTTATATTTCAGAATTCTTAAAGTAGCCGCCCTTTGCTGTAATGACTGAAATATTAACCTTTGGCCGTCTCTCAATGAACGTCTGGGAAGTTCTTTCAAGACTCTTTGGAAAACCATTTCAGGTACCATCTTATGAAGCTCATGGAGAGAATGGAGAGAACAAAGCAGTCAACAAAGGAAAGGGTGGCTATTTTGTAATAATCTAAAATATACAAATTTTTAGAGTTATTTAACACTTTTTGTTTACATAATTCCATGTGTGTTCATTCATACTTTTGTTGTCTCTGGTGAGAATCTACAATTTAAATAGTCAAGAAAATAAAGAGACCCATTAAGTAAAAAAGGCCGTCTAAAACCTTTGACCCACAGTGTATATATACAGTACTGCGCAAAGGTTTTTGGCATGTGTGAAAATGTGCTGTAAACAAAGAATGCTTTCAAAAATGCAAGTGTTAATTATTTATTTTCATCAATCAAGAAAATGCAGTAAATGAACAAAAGAGAAATCTAAATCAAATCAATATTTGGTGTGACCACCCTTTGCCTTCAAAACAGCATCAATTCTTCTAGGTACACTTGCACACAGTTTTTGAAGGAACTCGGCTGGTAGGTTGTTCCAAACATCTTGGAGAAATAACCACAGATCTTCTGTAGATGTAGGCTTTCTCACATCCTTCTGTCTCTTCATATAATCAAAGACACACTCGATGATGTTGAGATCAGGGCTCTGTGGGGGGCCATACCATCACTTACAGTAATTCTCATTCTTCTTTATGCTGAAGATAGTTCTTAGGGTCATGACCGAAAGAACAAGATCCTGGATACAAGCGGCTGAAATGAGCTTCCTCCGTAGCGTCGCTGGGCACTCCCTTAGAGATAGGGTGAGGAGCTCGGCCATTCGGGAGGAGCTCGGAGTAGAGCTGCTGCTCCTCCACATCGAGAGGAGCAACAGTTGAGGTGGCTCGGGCATCTATTACCCGATGCCTCCTGGATGCCTTCCTTGGGAGGTATTCCAGGCATGTCCCACTGGGACCAGGCCCAGGGAACTGCCCAAGACACGCTGGAGGGACTATGTCTCTCGGCTGGTCTGGGAATGCCTTGGGCCCCCCGGAGGAGCTGGAGGAGGTGTCTTGGGAGAGGGATGTCAGGGTGGTCTCTACGGAGTCTGCTGCCCCCGCAGCATATATATGTATATATATATATATATATATATATATATATATATATATATATATATATATATTATGTATATATATATATATATATATATATGTATATATATATATA
>JAHUTJ010034765.1:0-15341 GCA_036250325.1 Characodon lateralis
CGATTGAACTGACTTAGCCCATTTTAAAGTTACCCACCTTTCACACAATGCAACAGGAAACAACATTGTCCAATTATTTTTACCTCTGCCTTCCTCCCTCCCTGTTGGATGGAGTAAGCGGGAGTCAGGTTTAGCCTAAACCGGCTCAGTTATGGTTGAGGTGCAAACACACCCTCCATTTCTGCTACTTGTGCGACCCCTTCTCTTTTCCAATGGTTATAATCAGTCTGACAGAGAGAAGTACCCTCAATCCTTTTGGTTTTTAGTATAACAATGGCCACCAGTGGGCTCTAAATGGACAAACTTTATCAGTGTATTATTTTACTTTGTACTTTGTACTCTAACACTCAGTAGTTTAATCTAACCTCCCCAACAACCCTATACCATTCCAAACCCTTTGTGATGTGCCTTGAGATGACATGTGTTGTGCTATATAAATAAAACGGAATTGAATTGAATAACTGGCTCTTGGTATTTGGGTTAGGTTAATTTTAGTGACTCGGCATGACCCCAAGGGTGCTGTTTTAACAAGTTTGGCTTAAGGCAACCTATTAAAACCTCCTAAAATCTCTTAGAACCAGGCAACAAGACTTTTTACCACCAATGAAAAACCAAAAATAAGGTGACTCAAATAATAGACTGTCAACAATTTATCTAGAATTTGATATGCTTTCTTTAACGCTTTCTCAGGGGTCAGTAACAGCTTAAATTCAGCAACACATAATAATTTCAATAATAGAAATGAATCAATCAACTCAACCTGTCTTTCCCTGATGCTGAAACTAATGAGGTTGGAGAGGCTTTTAAGATGGAGGCTCATCCATGCACCCGATGGCGATGTTTCTTCTGGTAACAACGAGCGATTTCTTGAAGGAAAGACAACTTAATCTTCAGTTTTCTTCCTCTAAGTGGACAAGCACTAATGCTCCAGGTTTCAATGGTCAAACAGGAACTTTATGTCTCACAAGACAGTAGCTTCCAGAGGCTGAAGAGTTGAAGGAACCCTGGAGGTATGAATGAGGTTGATTCAGGGCTTCCAGAAGCCTGAAACTTAGAGCAGTCAGTTGGTCACCGATCAAGTTCACTTCTGTCTTCTGGGTAAAAAGGCAATAGATGAAATCAGATTCTCAATTTCGAGGCACAGTCCTTCCAGGGCACACGGGTTGATCCTCTTTGTAATCCTGTTGATCAGCAGGGGTGTGTCTCTGGTCCTCTGCTTCATCTGTAGCGTCATTCTCCGTCCAATCTTGTTCACTGATCTTTTGCGAGGAAACAGACGCAGTTCCCTTTTTTGGCATTGCTTTTATAGTGCAGATGGTCTCACTGGTCAGCCCTTGTTAGGCTTCTCAGTTATTGCACAATATGTTATTGCCCAATACTTAGTCATGGTTACAGTGACTTTCTTGTGCTGTTTTTCGGCCTTCAAGACACCAGTAGTCAGCATTCAGCTTGCTTATCCTGTTTCTCCCTTCTTCGTGTTGTTTGTTTGACTTCAAAAAGGTTCACTGTCAGCCCCCAGCTGACTCTCGTCACTCCTAGTCATCCCACAGTTCTCTCCCTAATCTGCTCAACCTTAAATTTGACATAGTGTTACACATTCCACTCTCAGCTTTATGCTTTTCATTTTAGACACAGTTATAAAACCATCTCTTCATTCTTTTTTTTCATACATCACATCTGATTAACATTGTCTCTCTTTCATATATAGCTGATTGAGAATTTCTAAACTTTAATGTTTTATTTTAATCATCAGCTCTCAATCATATTTCAATCATATGTTTTAACTTGATAAACAGAGATCACTCATTTCATTTAATACTTGTAGAAAATAGAAATATCATCATACATCATTTCCTTGAGTACACGTGTTGTTTATACTTCTGCAAAAGATAACACAGTTAATGTGTGACTCCATACATGCCTCTCCAGTCTCTTAGTCCCAGAATATGAGAATATGCTTGTTTCACTCTCTACTGCTTCAACTGTGTAGTTTAATAATTGTTGCATGGATTACACAAAAGGATGCCTACTTCATTTTTATTTATTTTAACTGTGAACAGTTAACTAATGCTGCATGGATTACATGGAAGGATCTCACCTCATTTTGACACCTTGTTCTGGGAGATTGCTGTGGTCAGCTTTTAGGTTTTTCAGGCATAGGACATTGGTGTTATGTAATGCCTTCTTCAGGGAACATGTTGTTTACTCTCCTGGCTGCTGCTACTCTAGAGGGTAGGTGGATAGCCAGAACTACAAGGCATTTATTGGTCATCTCAAGAACCTCTGGTATGGAGTATTTCCTAGCTCATGATTTTTTGAGTATTAGCAACACCAGTAAAATAATGTATATAGAGGCAACTACAACATTTTCTTATTCTTTGAGTGCCTAGTGTTACTTATTTGTCTTAATTTAGTCAGTGTTATATTCAAATTTCACAATCCCTTATTAAATCATCATCTGACTGAAAACAAAAACACAAATAATTATTTTTATATTGGAAATAAACTTAGACATTAAGGGGTTAATTTGCAGTAATATATCATTCTTATTATTCTTATTCTCATATGACACGAGTATAAGGACATTATACCTAAAGGTTAACGTCTTAAACAACATCAAAATGAATGTATGCCCTAACATCACTCAAAAATCATAGCTTCTCATTTTATTGGGCTTTATAATTATTGTGGTAATATTTATGATGTCGTGCACAATTTTTTACAAATTTTGCAATGAAGCTTTGTCAGTGTTAAATGCAAATGCCAAAAACACACACGTTTGTGGTCCAGTGCTTACTGGTATAATGCCAAAGTCAGTCTGCTGAGAAGAGCTTTGTGCATGGATGATGTTAGGTTCTTGCTTCTAAATCCACAAAAAAAAACTCCCCAGCCTCTGTATCTTTGCACCACACAGGCACATAAACTTAACTAGATACACCTTTGTAGTCATTCAGGGCTTTCTGTCTTCCCAGCTTCCCCTTTCTGATGGCAATTAGGGAATTATGCACTTGGACTTTGGCCAGCAGGATTAAATTATTTATAAATGTTAATAGGCCCTGCCTCTCACTACCTTGTCTACTAACAGTCCCTCTCTCTCATTTTCCCAATCCACCTCCTGGGCCCTAGCTCATGTAGCCCATGCCAGAGAGATAATATTGACCTTTTTGTTGGGGCATGTTATGAGATGCTGCTTTCTATTAAAGCCAATGATGATTTGTCTGAAAAGCAAAATACAATAAGTCATTTCAAAGAGATTACTTTTGGTTCCACAAAGCGAGAGGAGGAATAACCTAGTGCAGCTCTGGAAAGTCAAATAAAGATTGAAAGTTAAAGATGCTTTGCACTGTTAAATCCATTGTACAAAAAGTGAAAGAGTAAGACCCAACCCAAAACCTACAAGTATATGGTCATTTATGTTGACAAGAGATTCACAGCTCAACTATCAGCTGTGCACTTGAAGAGTTCAGTTTTTCCATTTATATAGCGCTGATTCACACTGAATGTTGTTTCAAGGATATTTACCAAAAAAAAAAAAAAACAAAAAAAACAAAACTGCTAAACAAATAAACTATAAGCCACTTGTGAAATCTAAAAGATAAAAATAGTACACACAGTTAGTCGCTTAACCCTTTATGACATGCTGTAGAGCATTTTTGGAGCATTTCAATTTGCTAGATATCCATACAACCCTTACATACCAGAATTTAATATTTTTTATATAATAAATCTGTATTAACTACATATATTTACTCATATTTTCCTAAATACAGAAATATCATAACTAACCCTTTTTTTCCATAAGAAAATTGTAAAGTAAAAAAGTTGCACAAAACCCTTTCAAATCATAGAAAATTTATTTGGAGCCTGTCCATATCTTAATTTTTGAAATACACCATTTTTTATAAATAGAGACAAAAACGGAGATAAAATATACATTGTGAACAATTTGAGAAAAGAAAATATGTACTTAAAAATAAACTATTTACAGTAGTACAATCAAATCTGTAAGTGTGCCAGATGCCTATGAGAACACATATGTTCATAAGACATTCTTCAAACAATAAAAATTGCAACAAATGGCAAAAATATAATCGTTTGTTACTGTGTTGAAACTTTAGAACAGAAGAACACAAATTAATTTTTTTTTTTTATTAAGATAAAAAAAAGCTGAAAGCAAAAAGACAGCATGAACATTAAAAAACTATTTACAATAAACTATTTATAATAGTGCAATGACATAAAGTCAATTTTTAATTTAATCATCTACCAATGATCCACATGGCCCTAGGGGTCTTTTAGTATTTAACCCTTTCTCTCTACTAGACATGGCGATTGACTGAGCTTTACTGTAACTAATTATATGTGCTCTTTTTCAGACTCTAACCTTGAAAACTGGCTCAGAGTTTATCTGTTCTTTCTTTCTAGGTGAAACGACTAAAGGAGCTACATCCATTAACATTTACTTTTCCTTCCCATAGAAAGGACTCCTGGATCAGTGCTTCTTTGTTCTCTTTGTGTCTCTGCTCTGTTCTTTCTCTCAAACCCCCAGTCGGTCGTGGCAGTTTTATTGTTTTTTTTGCATGACTACGGGACAGGATATTTGGCAGATGAAAGAAAGATGCCATAGAAAATGGTTAAACAAGGGTTTTAAATGACCTAGTCAAACATTATACCAAGGTTCTTTACAGTATTACTGAAGGCCACTTAAGGCCACCCAGAGTAAGTGACTCTTTGTTTGTCAGAGGATCTGGTCCAAAGTTGAAAACTTTAGTCTTGTGTAAATTTAAAAGCAGAACATTTAAAGTCATCCAGATTTTTATGTCTTCAAACCATGCCTGAAATCTGTTTGGATTCATCTGGATTTATGGAAAAATATAGTATCATCAGCACTTGACTGAAACTCTTCAAACAGATCAATTTTTTTCAATAATTTCTATAAGAAAGGAATTTCGAATATGGTTCTGTAATTTATTAAGGCATCTTGATCGACATAAGGTTTCTCAAGTAGAGGTGTAATAAAGCAACCATACATTTTGTAAGGTTTGCACATCAAAAATAAAAGTTAGTATCACCACAAATTCTAGAACTCACTATGCTAAACATATGTTCCATATGTGCCCTATATGGAGACAAAAAGTCCCTCTGTATGTTTTTTTTTCTTTTGTTGATTAAGTAAATACATTTTTCCAAACAAATTCCCAAAACAAATGCTATTTGATTGAATCCCTATCTGTGGTAACATATATGTGAGGAAAAAAAAGAATCCAAAAAAAATCTGAGTCCACAGGACCGCTAATTGTACTGCAAATATAGTGCCAATGTGGTAGCTGTAGACATCTTTTCTACGTAACATTTTAACTGATTTTAGGCAGTGCGATGGTGCTTCTAAAATGTGTTTCCAGTTCAAACCTGCTGCTAAGCCAAAGTGAAAACTTGTCCCCCACCCTATAGAAACACATGGACTCAGAGGTTCACAAATAAATCACCACTTTATTTTTGTTATATGTATAACAGGTAACTTAACGATAGCAGCAAAACAAAAAATATCAAAAAAATTAATTACACACTTTGAGTCTGTACCTCACATCAACACAACACACAAAAAACATACCTTCTCAACTTTATCTATCACAGTTGAACAGGTAGCTTATGAACACTGGTGGTAAAACAAAAAATATATACATACAATTTATATAGAATTTCACAACCCGACTTTAACCCTTATCAGTCCTGAGTGATGGTTTTGTGTCCTCCACCTTTACTTCTTTGTGGTGCATGTTTCAGATGCTCTGCAGCATGTCTTCTGTAGCTGCTCAATCACCATTCGTGATTCCATCTGCATTTGTAGAAAAAGACAAATGATTATTACTATGGCAATAATCATTATATTAATAAAGGCAATCTGGATAATGCACAAAAAATATGCTACTGTTCCCTCCAATAGCAAAACTGGATTAATACAAAACCATCTCTGCAAATGTTAAGATGACAGTTGCCTTTGAACTTTTGTTTTTGCCAATCACTTTCACACTTCTCAATACGATGTCTACTTTTTGAAAACTCTTCATTTGCTTTAACAACACATCAGAGCACATCAGCTTACCTTTGGTTCCTCCATAAACCTTGCCTTGTTTCCTATTCATATTGAATTTGACCATCAATGCATTGTGAAGAGACTGAAGAACAATAAATAACAATTATAAATCAATACAAATATATGAAGGATAATATTATACATGTCAGAAAACCACTGTACTACATTGATGTAAGGAATGGCACTAAAGTGCACAGAATGTTGTGGAGGAGGGGATAGGCTTACTAATAGTCAGTTGGGAGGAATTGTGAGTGCTGTATGTGTGTGTGTTGATACATACCTATTAAGAATTTTTTTGACAGTTCTTGGTGTGCTTTTCTTCAATTCTGGCAATTTGCAGCATGATACAGGTGATTGACACTCCTGAGAGAACCTCACAGTGTGTGAGTACACTGTACTGTGTTAGGCTAGGCTATCCATTTCTTCCAGATTTGTAAAACCTACCACGGCATTTAAGGCTTTTGGATCACAGAAGCGATGCTCCTCTCTCCAAATCCTCTATGGTCTCCATTCTCTCAATGTGCACGGCTGAAGAGGTGGATTGTACATGTTTCAGGAGATTGAGGAGCTCATTTTGTATGTTTAACACCCTTTTCTGGAACACTCAAAGAAACATATTTGTTGATTAAGATGGCTATCTCTACATAGAATAGCAAGGCAACCTAGTTGGTTAACTGTTTTTTGTAACCAGCTTATGTATTTTTTTATTAATACAGAAAATAAGATAAAATGTCTCACTGCCAATACTTACCCCCCGGAGGCAATGGGAGTGGCCACTTTCCATTGTCTGACCTGTGGGCGTCATTGCGATGCCTGGACCTAATGCTGGATCCACTGCTGGTTCCTAGTACCATTTCAAATCATTTTAAGCACTTAGATCCACTGCTGGTTCCTAGTACCATTTCAAATCATTTTAAGCACTTAGACATTTTATAAATGACATAATACAAGGCCATGCCATAACACAGCAATAGGCTAACCCCCACTGGTTGGCCAACAATAAGGGCTGGAAACCAACCAGAAGAAGTTAAATGCTACTGAAGCAGTGCCTTATCATGTTTATTTACCTGTAGCAATCGCCATCAAAAATTTCAACTCTGACACAACCTTGTACTGCACGTCAATATCCTGAAAAGCACAAAAAAATGTTCTTTAATTTTGCAAGGTCTGATAAAATAAACAAGTGATAGTTTAAAGTGTAACGAGATGTACACGAGAGGTCCCTGCTCTGAGGCGGTGTGTTCGCATATTGAGGGCCTAAAATCGAAAGATTATTCAGCGATGCAAAATTATTCAGATAAAAAAAAAGGTGAGCGTTAGTTGTGCCAGATACTTACTGGGCATCAATGTTTCCCTTCCCCGAGAACCATTAAAATGCTCCACAAGACAAGATGGGTCTGAAAACATATGATTGATTCTGTAACTATTGTCTTGTGTGTAAAGAAATTATTACCAAACTTGACTGTCAAGCAGTGAGCAACACTTTGTCCTGAACAGACTGTTGCTGCAATGATGTGAATACTCACAGGACACTTCCCTGTGCAGGGATCCTGCGGAGCTGAAGAAGTCTTTCATAAGGTCAGCTGAGGTTTGATCTACAGAGCCTAAACACATGAAACATCCTGTAATTATTTTAGTACCAAATTAATAATTTCCATTATTCTGTCTAAAATGATTTGGCAAGCTTCCTGGTTGTCATACATTGGCCCGCCCTCTGCGGCTTTCCTGAGTGGAGTAACTCTGTGAAGTGGTATGGGTGGTGTGAGGAAAGATGTAAATACTCACGAAAGCTGTACGTCTATCTGGCCCGAGAACTATTAGGCACTCTGTGTATCAATTTTTGTTCTAGGGCTCACTGTCTCAGGTCATGTTCAAAGCGGCTAGTCACCTGAGCATCATCATTTGCTTCTTCTTCTGAATCTGCAGACCAATAGTCCATACCAGTGTCAAAGTCAAAACTATCTAAAGTCCCATTAACACTGTTACTGATAAAACTAGGCGGGGTATCAGGCACACTGTTGTATTTATTATCAGTGCCACATTCATCCTTGCTGTCAGAATAACAAAGAAGTAGACTCAGGCCTTTTGTGTTTTCGCCAATCTTTCATTCTCAAAGTTATCTGTAAACAGATGTGAGTCTAATTTAATTTAGATATTGTTTAGTTAACCAAGCCATGTGCACAGGGTAGATGGATAAAGTCACAGCACCTACCTTATTAAGGTGGTAATGGATAGGACACCAAATTCCAGCTATTATTGGCTGATAATAAATGCCTGACGTACAATCATAATGGACTGGTTATTATAAGCAAATCTACATGGTGTCAGAAGTGGGATGTTCGTAAAGCCTACACAGTCCAAAGAAGACAATAGGAGCTGGTAAGGACAATGACAAGAACTAGTTTTTAAGCTCCGCTCATGGACAGCATGGGGGACAGATTTCGGCACCCAGATCCTCTCGTCTTCGACAGCAATGTCGCTGAAAACTGGCGTAAGTTCGAGCGTGAATATGATATTTTCATCGCCGCTGCCCACAGTGATAAAGACTCTAAAACCCAGGCCTACATACTCCTCAATCTGGCGGGACCCGAGGCCATAGAGAGGGAGCGATCATTCACATATGCCCCTGCAGTCATATCAGCCGAAGGAGCAATAGAAGTCCCTGGGGAGTCAAGGGAGAACCCCGCATGTCTAAAAAGAAAGTTCAAAGAGATTTGCAAAGCAGAGACAAACGTCATAATGGAGAGGCACAACAGAAACAGACAACAGAAACAAGGTGAAACTATTGAAGCATATGTGAGCACATTAAGAAACATGGCTAAAACCTGTAGCTTTGGAGCATTACAAGACGAACTAATCAGAGACAGATTAGTATGCGGAATTAGCAGTGACAGTGTCAGACGTTCGTTGCCTAAAGAGACAGAACTAACACTTGCCAAAGTGGTGCGAATATGCCAAATAAGCGAGCTCACAGATCAACATAGCAAAGCCCTCTCTACTCCTAAATATGTCACCTCTGCCAGCATGGATGCTGTACAGATTGAACATGGCGACACATTCAAAACAATGAATAGATACAGGAGAAAATCAGATAAAACATCAATGAACATTCAAAACTGCAAAAACTGTGGAAGTTCATATCCAGCCAAACGGAAGCAATGCCCTGCTTTTGGACAACAATGTCACATTTGCAAAAAATATAACCATTTCAAAAAAAGATGCAGATCTGCAAAGCCACATTGAAAAGGTAAACAAGTGAACCAAATCTCAGAGGATACTGATCCAGACAGCGATGAGACATTTTGCATTGAAAATTTGACACTAAAGGGTGAGGATAATCACAAAAAAGAAGGATACTGCACAGTCACGGTTTCTGACATGGCTCTCAAACTAAAAGTTGACACTGGAGCAAGGTGCACTGTGATTTCACTGGATATGTACAGGGACATTAGCAGTAAAGAAACACTGCACAAGTCACACAAACAGGTGGATCTTGTTGCTTTTGTAGGTACAAAGATTAAGTCCTTAGCACAGGTGCTCTCAAGTGCAAGCTAGCTGGATAGTTATTTGACCTACAGTTTCAAGTTGTAAAACGAAATGCGCATCTATTTAAGGATTAAAGGATAATGTACGACTGAAACTGGTAAACTTTAGCAAGGAAGTCTACCATATCGACGCTGATCAGGAGGAAATGTTAACACAGAAAGTGTTGCATGAATACACAGATCTGTTTAAAGATGAGGTTGGAGACCTACCTGTGACCTATTCAATGAAACTTTCCCCAAATACATTACCAGTTGTCAACCCTTCAAGGCGCATTCCTGTTCCTATGCAAAAAAAAAGTAGAAAAAGATCTCCAGAAAATGCAGGCCCTAGGAGTAATAGAACTGGTGGAGGAGCCCACAGAATGGGTATCCAACATGGTCGCAACACACAAAAAAGATACTGACTGTGACCTGATGTTCGGATCTGTATCGATCCGAGATATTTAAACAAGGCACTATGCGACCTCACCATCCCATGGGCACTGTAGAGGAAGTAGCAGCACAGATGTCAGGAGCCATGGTCTTCTCTGTTCTAGATGCAAAGAGTTATTTCTGACAAATTAAACTAGATTGCACCTCATCTCTTCTCGCAACGTTTGCAACACCTTTCGGCAGATTTAAATCTCTGAGAATGCCCTTTGGCATCAATACTGCCTCAGAAGTCTTCCAGAAAGCAATGGAACAGATATTCACAGGATATCCATGCGCTGTGATAGTAAATGACATTCTAATGGGAGGAAAAGGAGATGAGGAACATGACAAAAATCTGAAAAAAGTGTTGGAGCGCGCCAGGCAAGTAAAACTCAGACTGAATCCAAAAAAGTGCAAGTTCAGACTAAAAGAGGTGAGCTATGTGGGACACATTTTTACCGATAAAGGACTTAAAGCAGATCCAACTAAAATTACTGCGATTAACGACATACAATCGCCAGAAGACAAGACGTCCCTCCAACGATCTCTGGGAATGATTAATTATCTGGGGAAGTTCATCCCAAACCTGAGTGAACTGTCAGCACCATTACATCAGCTGCTCCACAAAGACATGGCGTGGAGCTGGACCGAACACCAGCAAGATGCTTTCAACAAACTCAAAGCGTGCATCACCAGCCCACCTGTACTCCAGTACTATGACATGCAAAAGACAGTAACTCTGACATGTGATGCTTCCCAGCATGGTCTAGGAGCCACATGTCTCCAAGACAACAAACCTGTAGCATATGCATCACGGACTCTAACTCAAACAGAGAGGAGGTATGCTCAAATAGAAAAGCAGTTCTGTTGGCAGTAGTGTTTGCATGTTACAAATTCTACGACTACATCTATGGAAAACCAGTAGTGATAGAAACGGACCACCAGCCTTTGGTCACAATCCAAAACAAACCTTTTCACACAGTCCCAGCACGGCTGCAGCGCATGATGTTAAGACTACAGAAATTCAACTTGACTCTCGTCTACAAGAAAATCAAACACCTTTACATTGCGGAGACGCTCTCTCGCACACCGAGGCTGGCCATTCAGCCTCTCAAAGAGAAACAACACAACTTTGAGGTAATGTCACTTCAGCTCATTTCGCAAAGACGTTTACATGAGCTTGCAAAACACACCTCAAAAGATGCAACTCTGCAAACTCTGGCACGTTACATCCAGCAGGGGTGGCCAAAACAAGCGAGCAGTGTACCAGAAGAAATCAAACCATTCTACAGTTTTCATGATGAACTGATTGTTGAATACAACATTGTTATGAAAGGCAATAGAGCCATTGTCCCAGCATCGCTACATGATATTTACCTACAGGAACTACACAAGGGACATCCAGGCATGGAGTCTACAAAAAGGAGAGCAAGGGACAGTGTGTTCTGGTTGACAATAAACTCAGACATTGAGAACAAAGTCAAGTCATGCAATATTTGCAGCAGTGTAAAGCCTCACCAGCAGAAACAACTGCTGAAGTTACACGACATTCCAGATCTCCCGTGGTCCATCACAGCCACAGATATATTCGAGTGGAACAACCATCACTACCTCGTGCTTGTGGATTCCTATTCCGGAAGGTTTGAAATAGACAAGTTGGAAAACCTAACATCAGCCTCAGTGATTAACAAGCTCAAATGCCACTTCTCTATAAAAAGGAATATCACAGAAACTGTACTCAGACAATGGCAACCAGTTCACGAGCCAGGTTTTTCGTGATTTTGCTATATCCTGGGAGTTTGAACATGTCACAAGTAGCCCTGAGTTTCCCCAGTCAAATGGGCTCAGTGAAAGAGCTGTTCGGAGTGCTAAAAGACTTCTTGAAACATCAAAAAGAGATGGGACTGATTTCTACCTAAATCTATTACACCTACGCAACATGCCACGAGACAATAACACCAGCAGCTAAGGAAACAACTATTATCAAAACCCAACTTACAAAAAAGCGCGGATCTCAAAAACAGCACTATGACAAGTCCAGCAAGCCGCTGAGTCCATTAACACAAAACCAGGTGGTGATATTGCAAACACAAAAAGGACATGACAAGATTGGAGTTGTGCGTAAAATATGTGCTGAACCTCGCTCTTACATAGTGGAGAAAGATGGGAAGGAATACAGGCGCAGCAGACAACACCTCCTGCCTGTAAACGAGCCACAGCCTCAAGAACACACTGCAGCACCAAATGAACTGGACATATCTCTGCAAATGGAAAAACCAGAAAATGAAAAAAACACTAACCGAGAAACATGAAGACTCAAGCTCAACTCAATCAACCACAACTTGACACAAAACAGTGTAAACAACAGTCTAATGACAGAGTGTCTTTGAATAAAACATTCACACCTGTCAAATGCCAAGTATATTTTGATGACAACTTATACCGAACCAGGTGGAAGGGTGTCTAAACCAAACAGTAAATACTTAGATTGAAAGCACATAGATGCTGTATTTTGGCTTTTGAAAGCATGTTTTATTCCCATGTTATATTGTGAAGTTGCATTCATGGCAGTGATTGCTGATTAGTTAAGTTGAAACATTAATCTTTATTTTTTGTAACTAATGACCTAGTGAGCTTTTGTTTTACATTAACATTACATTAACAGTGATTCTGTTTAGCTTTGTTTTGCCTGAAGGTCTAAAACTTAAAAAGGGGATGTAGATAACAGTGTGATTATATTTGTCCATACTGCTTGCTGTTGCTGCAGTTACTTGGAGTATCCAGCAAGTGTCACTGTAGTTTGTGGTGTTGCTAGATATACAGCTCTTCTCTTCTGTACTGGTTGCTGCTTGTATGCAGGTTTCCCTATATTGGCTGATAATAAATGCCTGACGTACAGTCATAATGGACTGGTTATTATAAGCAAATCTACTGTAGTCTAGGACAGCAAAGCAAAATATCTGACACATAAAATTAAGTAAGCAGAATCAAACTTACATTCAACTTTTGACTGGATCGCAGTGAGTTGAGCACGGCCAAGTACTTGATCTCCAGGAGAAACGAATGCTGAAAAGCAGCAGTTTTGAATGAAGCACTGAGCTCAGCAAGAGCACCATTAATCGGTTGGACCAAGTGCTGCCTCAGCCAACCAAAGTGTTGTTGACTGGTTCAAATTGGAATGCTGAGGTTCAAAAGCGAATTGAAAATAATTATTCTTTTCCTAATGGGGGACAGTAAACAACTGTTTGTGATTGTTTAACTTCAGATCAACTCGTTCCAGACTACAGAGTCTCTGACTAAGGTAATCAAGGACCAGTCAGATCATGTGTTGGAAGCCAAATCAGACAATGGAAGCTGAATAATAACAATGTGCACATGGTGCAAAGGTGAGGTTGCTCTGAAAACCTGGGGTGGAATTTCTCTATTGTAAATTTTAGCAGTATGTGTATGGAACAGGAGTTTGACTTCTGACCAAGCATGGACAATGGAAAAAGACAGAGTTAAA
The DNA here is from genome assembly GCA_036250325.1 of Characodon lateralis. NCBI lineage: Eukaryota > Metazoa > Chordata > Actinopteri > Cyprinodontiformes > Goodeidae > Characodon > Characodon lateralis. The sequence continues at coordinate 13,556 of JAHUTJ010034765.1, forward strand.
AAAACTTCAGTGAAAGTGAAAAGATGCTTTTGAAGTAAATTATTTCAAAATATCCCATAATTGAGGACAAACATCACGATTCAACCACATAATTAATAAATGAAACACATGGACTGCAATTGTAAATGAATATAACTTGAATTAAAAAGTTACTAACAGGACCCTTCAACAGATTCAGGTATGATTTAATTATGTTATTTACAGTATCCTGCTTGTTCTAATCACTCATGATGAAATGTACGTTTGCCATATATTGCCATGTAAAGATCCTTGGGAAATACATAGAAATACAGCTGAAGAAAACAAAAGCCATTGTTTGTAGGGAGCATTTCAAGACAGGTGGCGTACCCCCAGTTAAACCACAGACCAATGACTTGGGAGAATTGTTGACTGGGATGATTGATAGCCAAAAACCCTTGGAAGGCATCCCAGATGATGATCATCTGGACAGCTCAGGGGGGGAATCTTGAGTACTCGTTGTTACAATGTGTGTCTGTGTGTATTTATTGTCCAGCTCAGGGAAGTTAAATAGTACCATCTTTTGCACTATAAAAAGGAGAAATACTCTTGAAATCTTATGTCTTGTATTGTAATTCTCTCTAGAAAAAGACGACATGAGCTTGAATAACATGTCGGAGGAACCAGAAGAGTCAGAAAAATCAGACCTCTGCACCTGTGGCAGGAGCCAGGATCTCCATCCCAGGCAGCACAACAAGGCTGAAAAGGCTGACTATCCATGAAAAACGTGCTATAGAGTTTAATGATCACAAATTGCAATATCTAAAAGAAGAACATGAACTCATGATAAAAATCCTTCCAGTGGAGTTGTCAGTCATATAGATGGAAAGAGACATTAAGCAGCAGCTAAACTTCAGAGTTTTTCCTAACAATGCCTCTGATGACCTTGTGCCATTATGAAATAAAGATGTTCCATTACAATCATAATTCAAACAAAATTTATTTAGTAATGAACCATATTTTCTCTTCATCTTTACCATTTTCAAAATTATACAAAATGTAGTCAAACAAAATAAAACAGATTACTTATGGATCACTCAAGGACTTCCAGCTTCTTTTCTTTTTCTTTATTAAAAGTGCAGCACAGCAAAGCTGTTTCTATAAGCATGTCCAGTTTTGTCATTGGCTACTTCTATGGGAACATGTGGGTCATTGTAATATACAGTTGGTGGGTCTACACAGCCATGCAGTCAGAGGTAATTATGGACTAATAGTGGACTGGCAGTACTTGTGAACAACAGATGGTGTCATCCAGGACATATTACTGTGAAGTGTCATCTCTGCAGTCCAGATATTGAACTATTAGCAGTAGGTTTTCGTCCATATTATTTACCCAGAGAGTTCACCAGTGTTATTTTGGCAACAGTATACGTTCCACCTTCCGCTGTTGCAGACACTGCATGTGATGCCATTAGCTCAGTTGTTGCTAAGCTACAGACACAACACCCCAATGTGTTTGTGGCAATATCTGGTGGTTTTAACAATGCTTCACTCTGCTACACTTCCAACGTTTCAACAGTTTGTCAGCTGCTCTACCAGAGAAAACAAACGTTGGATTTGTTTAATGCAAATGTCAAGGACATCTCTACAGCAATACCTCCTCTAGGCAAATCAGATCACAATCTTGCTTTTGTCTGCTCAAAATATAAGCCCCTTGTTCAGAGACAACCTGTAATAAAGAGGACTGTGAGAAAATGGTCACAGGAAGCTGAAGAAGCCCTGCAAGGTTGCTTTGAGGCTACAGACTGGGACGCACTGTGCCAGCCAC
>JAHUTJ010034767.1:0-15329 GCA_036250325.1 Characodon lateralis
GGAGAGAAGAAGGCAGCCCTCCTCATTTGCATAATGAAGCAGAAATGCATACGGTAAAGGAAAAAGAGAGACGAGGAAATGTAAAAAGAACAAAGGCCTGTCTAAGGAAAAGGAAAAAGAAAATATATTAATTTCTTGATGAAAACGCATGTTTAAGGAAAAGGAAAAACAAAAAATATATATTTCTCCTTATAGTTTTAATTTTGTCAGGATCGGTCCTCCATACAGACGGAGCTTGGCTCTTGAGGTCCGCGCTGATGGCGGCGGGACGAGGTGAGTTTTTCCGGAATTTAATGGAGGGTTTACTGCGGCAGCCTGCTAAACAGGCTCCGGAGATACGTCAACCGAATCGTGGTAGAGGGAGGCCGCGTCCCGGAGGAAGATTTGCCAGTCAGGGAAGAGGATTTTCGGGCCATAGGAGGAATGAGCGACAGAATAAAGTGGCAACTCGAAGCTCGGGTAGCGGAACTGAAGCTAGGTGATGAGGCGTTGTCTCTTCAATGGTTCTTCAGTTGTCTCATTTATACATATTTTTTAAGATTGTTTTTAATTTAAGTGTAATTTTTTTCAGCTATCACCCGAGTTGTCCTGGTCAACCCAAAAACGGGTCTCAAATAAAATCACCTCCATGGAAGCTAAACCTCCTCGAAACGTAAGCTAATTTAAGATTTTTACCAGATCGCAGTACCCTAGGCAACTAAGCCAAGCTCTTCTGTGATTGGTTGTAATGTTGAGAACGCGCCCTGTCATTGGTTGGTTAGAAAGGGAAAGATGTTTTGATTGGATGTGCTGTTATTAGTTATGTTTAAAGCGCGGATGAGGCTAGGTAGCCGAAACTAGTTCAGATATCTTTTCTTTTACTCGCAATTAAAAGCAAAAAATATTCTCAGCTGTTTTTTGGTACCTGCCGGTTGTCATTTTGTATGTCTGGCCATAGAAGGAGATTCTTACACTTATACATTTAATAAACTTGTTGTTTTTTTTAAATAAAAATAAAACTAATATGGAAATTGCCTATGACGTAGCAGGGTGAAGGCTGCTAGCCTACAGACTGGAACAGATTAATTAAAAATGTAAAATAAAACCATGAAACAAGCTATAAAAAGAAGTGGTATACAAAGCTTACACTTGTCCCTAAAATAACGAAAAAACTTAGTGAAAGATCCAAAAATTTAGAAGTGGTAATAAGAAGATTAAATAATACTGATTAAAGCAAGTTAACGGTGTTATTAAAAGTTAACACTCTTAATAGTTTGGATTTTATTGATCAGAGAATTTCACGTGGTTGTGGATAATTGAGTTTTTAATGCTGTTTGCAGTTTGTTTTAGTTGTTAGAGCTGATTTTACTTGCTGTTGTCACTTTTTACGTAAATTGGTTAATTAATTGCACATCCCTGTGTGAGTAGTAAAGCTGCAGCAATCCATAAACTATTAATCTATTGGCAAAACAGATAGGTTTCTATTTTCTCAATGGCGTTGCTCCTTGCTGTTCATTTCTTTGGTACCACCGTTGTTTTTTATTGATTTCTTTAGATGAGATTGATAGTAAATACAGACGAGCACAGTAACTGTTAAAATGATTCAAGTATTGACTCAGAAACCTTCCATTTACCTCTAATCCTTTTCTGAGCTGTAAATCTACTATCCTAGCGTTCACTATCTAGTTCTTTCCTCCAGACTTCCCTCTGAGATCCTGCTTAAGATTCTGTCCTACCTGGACCCGTCCTCGTTGTTCTGTGTCAGCCATGTGAGCAGACTTCTCCATCGACTCTCCAACGATGAGTGAGTCCGTGCAGTTCCTCAGTCAGTAAAACCCATGACTAATAGGAGTCTTGAAGTCCATTTTATGGTGTCTTTTTGTTGCTGCAGCGTCTTGTGGCAGCGGATTTACGTGTCTGAGTTTGGCAGTCGGACCTGGAAGCCGAAGACCTCAGATAAATGCGTGGTGGTGGAGGACACGGCAGAGATGGAGGATTGTTCGGCGAGTCGCTGGAAGAAGTTGTACTTTAAATCGATGGCCGGACATGAAATGAACAAGTGGAGGAAAGATCTGAGAGACATCAGTCCATACACCGGCCTGCCCCGGCAGACTGAGTGGGTCCTCAGGTTAGAGATGATGCTTTCAAAAATGAAGAGAGGCTTTCCTATTATTTCTGTTGGATATCACATACAGTACCAAGTATTCACACCTTTTAAACTTTTTTGCATTTTGTCACATGCCATCTGCAAACTTTAATTTGTTTTATTGGGATTTTGTGATTTAATCTGAGTATAAGTGCAACTGTTCTGTATCTGTCCCCAGAGGTTTGTCAGAACAAACAGCATCATGAAGACCAAAGAACACACCAGACAGGTCAGGGAGAAGGTTCTGGAGAAGTTCAAAGCAGGGTTAGGATCTACAACAATATCCCAAGCTTTTAACACCTCACAGAGCTCTGATTAACATGGAGAACAGAGAATGGACCAACTGCATACCTACCAAGACATGGACGCCCACCTAAGCTGACAGGTTGGGGTAGGAATACAGCTAATCAGATACGCACTCTGGAGGAGCAGCAGCTTAAACATACAACCTGAGCTACAGTGGGATGGATTAGATCAAACCATATCCATGTGTTAGAATGGCCTAGTCAGAGTATAGAACTCAATCCCATTGAGGATCTGTGGCATCACTTAAAAACTGATGTCCATAGATGCTCCCCATGCACTATGACTGTTAGCTGGTAGAAACACACCCCTGAAGATGTGGTGCATGTCTCTTGGGAAGCTGCAGCTGCAGAGAAGGATTTTATGCCACACTTTTTCCACAATTTGTCCTGTACGTTACAGTTCTGCTCTACTTTGTTCTAATTTAAAGATTGAAGTTTGTTTTTTTCATGCGAGAAAATGAAGAAAAGTTTACCAGGTGTGACCAGGTGGGCACGAAACTGAATATTGTTTTGATTTCCATGTTAGGATTGGTAAAAACATAGCTTCCACCTGAACTAAATCATAAAATATGTTTCTGTTTTATTGTTTGTTGTGTATCTAATCCAGCCTTGTGTGTCGTCCAGGAACCTGAATGTGAGCTGGGAGCTGACACTGTGTGATTGTTGGGGACGGGAGCGCATGTTGGAGCAGAGAAAGGCACACTTCTTCGAGTCTTCTGTGATTGTTCACTGGAGCGGTGGGATCGACCTCAAATTTCATCACATCAGCACTATTCAGCTGCATGGAGTCAGGAAGGAGCCTCAGAGGAGCCACAAAACCAGGAAGTAGGAGCCACTTTTCCCCAATTTCATTCTTACTCCTCCATCTTAGGACTCTGAAATCCATCCTAGGATGTCCCAGTTCCTAAAAATCATCCTTGAGTATCTATAAGCTTTGTTAAATTTCAAATCCTGACTACTAAAGGATGTTCAAATAACAGTTTTAGGTTTTGGTGTGTAGGAAAACACAATGAGACCACTAGGTAGCACTACACAATACAGCCCATACTTCCTGGAACCTAACAAATTTCATCAAATTTACCAACAGGGTACTCTCATGAAACTTACCAGGTACTATCACCTGGTAAAGCTGGTAAGATCTATGAAAGTTCTGGGTAAGTTTAATGAAAGGTCCATGAATGTAGCTGATGAGGTCCATACAAGTACCTGGAAGAATCGCTGGTCAGGATGTGTTCCTGAATCCCTCGTCATCCAATCATCCACAGACCAAGACTGTCTTTTTCAGCCCCGCAGTACCACTGTCTAGTGATCATTTTTCCCAGAGGTAACCCACGTCAAGTCCAAACCGTATGATTAACGTAGGTAATTACCTGAGCTGCAGACTGATTGGCCTCATAGCCATGTTCTGTGTTGGAAAAGCCTAACGTATCCTCCTCCTCTTTGTCCACCTCCAGACCCAAATGGCGCTCTCTGATTTTAGAACTGGACACAGAACCTCCGTACCTCTACCTCGGCAAAGACAGACTAATGAAGCTCATGCTTCTGCAGCCGGGGGTCATCGTTGGCATCTGGAGGGTAAACGGAGAATCGATGAGCTGTTGCAACATTTCACACACATTAACCGGGCTGACATTTACTGTAAAATAAGGTTTTGGTATGTTCCTAATGTCTGAATGTTTTTAGGGTAAGAACCAGGTGGCCTTCATCATGATCAGCCTGCACTTCCACAAGCTGGTGGAGAAGAGTCTGCTGGGGTCTCCAGCCTGGTGGGTTTCTCTTTTTATATCGTTTGGTTAATTCTCATTCAGTTTTTACTGTGACACAAAGGTGGCTAGACGTCTCATGCAGAGGTAAGCAGAGTGTAAAAGTAGCAGATTATCAGTTTCAGATGTACACAACTGAAAGTTGAGCATGTTCTGCAGAGTTTTTACAATAAATTAAAGCTGCACGCTGCTGTCCCACATGCGACGTGTTGTATTTCAACGTCAAGTGTCAGTGTAGCATTAATGCAAGCTTTGGTTGTTTTGTTGTGTGCTCCTTACCACATTTCCCACCACTCTTTGCAGCTCAAACTGGACTGAAATAGTTTAAACTGATTTTTGTCTCATTCTGAAATAAAGGCTCCATCTGCTGGACACATAGTGTCACTGCTGCTGCTAACTTTCAAGGATTTCTCATAAATTGTTTGTTCAGCTACTGTGATGCATTCTCCTGATGTTTAAATGAACCAAATATAAACGGAATCTTCTTGCTATAAAAACTCAGTTTGTTCCCAGTTTTTTACTTGAATCTATTACATATTCACTATTTAACAGACACACAACTGGTGGATCCCAGAGAGATTTTTCAGAGCTCCAGAAAACCTGAAGAACTATGGCTCACCTTGGAAGATAACCTCTGTAACTCGAACTTTAACTACAGATTCACCAACCAGGCTTCTCATTGCCGACATGACTTTCTGCTTTTCTTTAAGGTCTGACCTGTCGGTTTGACTGACCCTATTTAAACAAATGCAGACATTTTTTTCTTTTATTTGTCATAATCGTCAGAGTAGGAGAAAAGTAATCGGTCAAAATTGGAATCAGCAGGTCAGACCTCAAAGAAAACTTGATGTTGGAATCTGTCAGTAAAATCCTGATGAGTGTGTCTGTCCCCAGGATGCAGGAAACCAGCCTCAACAACTTAAGCACTTTTGGCTTGAAAACAGAGACTCTATTAGGTGAAATCTGTAGATAATGACTTTTATGAAGAGGACTGCATGTTGTAGATGTTGAAGTTGGGTAATATTAATGTAAAAGACTAGGCACAGGCCAGACCTGAAACACACGGTCCAGCTGACAACGTCATACTTAACTTGCTTATTTTCTCATTTTCTGTGAATAAATAAACCTTATTGAAAGTTGTGGCGCTCTGTTTGCCCCTTCCTGCAGCCCGTACTCTGAGTCTGTGGGACTCTCACGTGTGGTCGACTCGGACCCTGAGCTGGGTCTTCATGGCTACACTTTGCACTTCGTTCTGCACAACACCGGCACTGAAATCATGTCGGGACACTTTCAGCAGCTATTTTGCCGCAAAGGTAAATAAAAATCAAAATGCAAAAGCCGAAAGATTAATATCTTAAACGTTTTGTCTTGCATATGACGGCCACTTCATAATTGTTAGGCCAAGCCTGTAGGTTTAAAAACATCCTAAGTACAGACAAATCCCGTCCAGATAAATACTAAAAATAAAACTATGCTTTTACTTGTGTGATGATTTTTTTTCATCCTGACGGTTTGTTTTTGTTCTGATTGGCGGCGGTCAGGTCAGATTCGGCGCGGGCTGGTGGAGCTCAGGGTCATTCGGAGGACCTCTTTATCTCAGCACAGATCGTTGTCTGGAAACATCAAACTTCCCTGGAAAGGCGAGGAACTGGAAGGAGCAGTGGAGGTAAGAACATCCAATACAAAACTACCTTAATTTGGTGGAGAAAAGAAGAAAACTAGATTTGTTCTCCTTTTTTAAGTTTTTTTTTTAGCCAGTTGGATTAGATTACAATGTACCAAAATTATCTCATGGTTACGCTACTACCACAAGGTGGCAGTAATGTGCATTATTTCAGAACCAGAGCAATACTTGTAGGGGAGGTTATGCATCTCTTGGAGTTTTTATTTAAACTAGAAACAACTGAGCTTGTACCTAATGAGATGTATAGTTCTGTGTATTATTTTAAGTCATTTAGTTGTTACTGAATGTGGCAAAAACCTGTTCCAGTGATAATTGTAGTTCAAATTCTCTCTCTTTGTGGCTACAAATGTCTTATTGTTGTCTATGACTCAGAGTTACACTATATTGCCAAAAGTATTCACTCATCCACCTTCACACACATATGAAGATTAGTGATATTGCTTTCTTTGTTCTTAGAGTTTATTAGGATGCTTGCACTCCTTTGCAGCTTGAACTCTTCTGGGAGGGATTTCTACAAGTCTTAGGAGTGTTTTTTTTGGTAATATTTGATCCTTTCCAGAAGTGCATTTGTGAGGTCAGACACCGATGTTGGACGAGAAGGCCTGGTGAGGTCTGGGCCCTGAGCAGGCAGGTCAAGTCCTTCCACACCAAACCTGCTCATCCACGTTATCATGAAACCCGAGCAGAGTTGGCGCCCCCCAACATTCTTCAAATTGAACAAGAATGGTGTCAGTGGTTTATGCTCTTTTTTTGATTATCTACCCAGAAACTTTTAATATACTTAAAATGATAACTTGGAAGAGGCCACCACCAACTATTTCTAAACTACTCAGATTTGGGTGCATCAAATTGTCCAAAATGTCTCGGTCTGTTGCAGCATTAACAGTTAATTTCACTGTAACTAAGGAGTCAAGCCAAAAACAGTCCCACAGCATAATCTTCCCTCCACCAAACTTTATATTTGACACAGTGCAGTCAGGGAAGGGTCGTTATCCTGGCTGCTGCCAAAATCCGACTTGTCCAGAAGATTTTCAGACAGAGACCCCGCTGTGGGATTTTGCCTGGCCGACGGGCGCTTTGTTGCTGTCGTTCCCAATTCTCAATTCCACTTTGTTTCAGAGGCACTAACAGCTAACTGTGGAATATTTAGTAGTAAAATAGCACAACTAATCTCCTGCGAGGGACCCGTTCTTCCACAAATGTTCGCAGCAGCAGTCTGCATGTTTGGAGGCTGGATTTTATGCCCCTGTGGGCATGGATGCCCATGATAGGAACACCTGAACTCTCTGATTTGGAGAGGTTAGTGAATACTTTTGACAATAATAGTGCAAGTTGAGCTCAGTCAGTGGATAGGGGAGTCCAGCCCTGATGTTTCTCTCTTGCGTTTTGTAGAACTGCTGCATCATGAGCCTGACTCTGCTGGACGAGTTCCAGAAACCCTTCTGGTGCGTCAGCACGCCCATCCACATCACCATGGCCAAAAGGACGGTGTCCTTCGACTATAGCGGCCACGACTTTCAGATGTTGTACAGGAACCCGGACGGAGAGGTGAAGATGCTGCTGGTGTGGTTGGAGGAGCAGAAACAGTTCTTCCTCATCGGTCTCACCGTCTGCGTTCCTGTGGCTAAAGTCAACAAGCGTTTCAACAGAGAGTACTGAAGCTGCGCCCTGCTGATCTGAGGGTTTCACGCAGATGTTTGTTCTAATCTGCAGGTTTGGGTTATGTTGTTATTGTTGATATAAATAGGCCCGTTCTTCGAGAACACTTTTGTTAAGGCTTGCTGCTGAATTTATCCAAAAGGTTAAGATTTATATATTTTTAGTTTAAAGAAAAATATTTTTTTTCACTTTGCTCTATCAAAGAAATCCAACATCAAAGTTTCTGTTGGAAATGTGCACAATAAATTTGTATTAACTGTTAAATATCAATTTAAATAAACCGTTCATTTCACCTAAAACACACATGCTGAGAAGCTTGCACGTGATTTTAATACAATCAACGGAGTATTATGATACACGAATCAGTTCGTTTCGGAACATTTTGCGACGTTTCGTTGTTGAAAACAGGCTAAAAGCTGGACATCAAATCTGCTGCAGTGTGATAAGCGTGGAGATTGAAGACGGCTCCAGACATTAAAGAAATAAACATGAAAATGGCGTTGTCGGATTTTTATCTGAGGAAACGCTGGTTCTTCAGTCATTCAAAGACTCATTGGCCTCTGTGGTCAATTATTTAGTCAGACGTGGTAACAGCAGCAGCCATTTAAATTTGTCAAAGAAATCGTGAAATCTTTGGAAAGAGAAACAGCAATGGTTGTGTTGTCATTAGTGTTATTGATGTTACAACCGATGTCTAGAGAATACCGTCTCTGAACACCCAACAATCGGAGCAGATGGGCCACAGCGCCAGAAGACCAGACCAGGTGTCACTCCTGTTGGCTGAGAACAGGAAACCGAGGATACAGTTCACACAGACTCCCTCTATACTGGACTGAAATAGAGCAGGAAAAACGTTGCCTGGTCCGATGAGTCTCTGTTTCAGCTGCAGCATTCAGATGGTTGGTTCAGAATCTGGTGTAAACAACATGGAGGAGGATCCATGGTGCCTAGAGTCAGTGGTTCAGGCTGGTGTAATGGTAGGCGGGATATTTTCTTGGATGTTCAGACAACAAATCTTCAGAGACTCAGATGCCGTTACGTTGAAAAGGACTAAAATCTCCTAAGAACGTTTCCAAGACCTCGATGAATCTGTCATGAACCGTTGTTGAAGGTGTTTTCTGCACTGATGTGCACATGCTTTAATATGCACTCATGTAACAGCAAATTTGTGGATAAAGTGCTTCTTATGTGTAAAATGGGTTTCCCATCAGCAACTGTTACCCAGGATAGCCTCTAGGTGTTGCCAAAGAGGTCAAGAGGTAGACATAAAAATCATGACGCTCAAATAACCAGGGCTGAAACAATAACAGAAACTATTGCATAAACTAAACTGGTCCACCAAGAGGAAAAACCACTTTAACATGCTGAAATGGAGAAGTGGTGGCCTAGTGGTTAGAAAGCCGGGCATTTGCATCCTGGAGAGGCCACAAGGCCACCGCCTGCCACTCTGGGTCCCTGAGCAAGACCCTTAGCCCCTGAATGCTCCCCAGGTGCTGCACAGTGGCAGCCCTCTGTTCCCTAAGGGATGGGTTAAATGCAGAGGACAATTTCTCCATTGTGAGATCAGTAAAGCCTAAAGTTTATTTACATATAGGCACATCTCATTACATCAGAATATTGTTAAAAAGTTACTTTATTTCAGTAATTCTTCTCAAAAATTACAATCATGGGGAGACCAGCAGATCTGGCAGCACTGTCAATGACACAACAAAAGTCATTGCTAAAGAGGATGGTTGTTCACAGAGTGCTGTTCACAATCATAGTAATGGGAAGTTGAGAGGAAGGAAAAAATGTCCTGTTCAGGATCTAAGAGGAGTTCCTGTCTCCAACACTTACAAATGACAATATGATTGATCTAATCAAAGAAGGTGACAGGAGTAATAATCAGAGGAGCTGAGTTGGTTCCTCCAACATTAGTGCAGGGACTAAAGAATGGCAGAAGTCTCTCAGCGAAGCAGCAACCAGTGAAGGAGTAGAGAAGATCAGCAGTATCTACGTTATAAAAGGAGACCAGACCTCCATCATAATCAACAAACACCCCCACCCTCTGAGGGTTTGACCTTATAGGTAAACGCACTATGGGTTTATCAAACGCCTCGTATTCTTCCCCGTTCCTTAGATAAATTGTCCAGAAGCCACTTTCAGGTTGCAGTGTGATTTCTCCCTTCCTGTCAATCGACTCTGTGGCGACTCCTAAAGTCCAGTCGGTCTTCCCTTTTACCTGGACCTCAAAGTAGAATCTCTTATGGGCGAAACCTTGTTTTCCTAAAACATTGACACAGTCATTGAATCTTTGTGGGTTGTCTGGGATATCTTTCTTCTCATCTCTATGATGTACCCGTTTCCCATCCTCAGACAAGATCAGTTCAGGATGTGCTGTATCCGGATCCAGAGTCACCTCGACTGCAAACTCCTTGACACTCCTGAGCTCTGCCTTGTTTATCTTGTGAACTACTGGAGTAATAATCATTGGGGCAGAGTTTTGACCATTGTTATTACTACTTGTATTAAGATATAGGAGAAGTTTCTTTTTGAAGCAGCATTTTTTGTAGGAGTAGATAAGATCTGCAGTATCTACATTATAAAAGGAGACCAGTTCCTTGTCATAATCCACAAAGACTCCCACTCTCTGAAGACGGGACTTCAGAGGGAGAACAACTGTAGGGGATGCCAGAGCTTCATAAACCTTGTTTCTTAACCATATAGTCCAGAAGCCATTGTCAGGGCTCAGCTTGATTTCTCCTTTCCGGTTGATGGACTCACTTGCCACTCCAATAGTCCAATCAGTCTTCCCTTCAACCTGAACCTCAAAGTAGAGCTTTCCCGATGAAAAAGCCTCCTTTCCTAATACACTGGCACATTTATCAAATCTCTTGGAGGTCACTGGGAGATCTTTGGTCTCATTAGTGTCGTAGACTTGTTTCCCATCACTAGAGAGGACAAGGTCGGGATGCGCTGTATCAGGATCCAGAGTCATATCCACTGCAAACTCGCGTAGTTTTTCCAGCTCAGCTTCCTTTTCTCCAAGGCCTTCTGACACGAAACGTAGATGCTGAGTGTCGAGATCTACAACAAAGCAAAGCATCCATGTTTAAGGGCATGCTTGTTGTACATTGGTCTATATCACTGGTTTCCAACTCCGGTCCTCGAGAGCTACCTTGCTGCATATTTTACATGCATCCCTGCTCCAACGCAGCTGAAATAAATGCTTGAATTACCTCTTTCGCATAGTATCACGTTTGACACAAGCCTAAAAATGAGCCATTCATTTGGTTCCGGTTGGTTGGACCAGGGAAGCATCTAAAGGTTCCGGACAGCAGCTCTCAAGGACTGGAGTTGGAGACCTCTGGTGTACATCATAAAGTAGCTCCTTCATTTACATGTGTATAAGCTTAACAGAAATAAGAGTTTTACATATAAGAATTAATGCTGCAATACATTTGATTCTATTTTACCAAGGACTATTTCAGGACCCGTAAAGACTAATGTTCATGGAAGTGGGGCCATGCAACAGGCTCCTCACACAGGGTACCCGCGGGGTCTTAAAAGTATTTTAAAAGTCTTGAATTTTTTACTAAATAATTAAGGCCTTAAAAATATTAAATTTTGAAGACAAATTATAAAATGTCATTTACAGGTCTTAATTTATTTTGTCCTTTAGTGAGACAATAAATGCTAAAATGTCCTAAAATACTGAAGCAAAATGTGTGGTTGGTGTGTGCGAGCAATGTAAGAATTCACGCGCCCAATGACGAATATCCGTTTTACGAAGGGCACGTCAGTCGACTTTCTCCCGCGGGCTCAGTGAGTGGTGGGAAAACAAAACCACCTTGTTAGAAAGTTAGCTTAGTGTGCTTCAGAATGGGCAAGTGTCGTTTTAACCCGAAGTGGCAGCAGAATCCAAAATACGAGTGGGTTAAACCTAATTCGGACAATGCCGAAAATTGTTTAAGCTGGGGACGATGGGACTTATGGCTTTGGACTCCCACATGAAGAGCGCCAAACACATCGCTTATGCTAGAGCCCACCAACAGCAGGCACCTATTGCTCAGTTCTGTTCAAAGCAAGGCTCTACTTTAACAACCAGCAACGTGGGTCCTGCAAGTAATACTGAAGCCACCGCATCATCGGCAGTACAGCCGGTGAACCTGCGAGCTCATTCGCCAACTCTTCGGGCAGCGGTGATTTGGATCCTGAAAACAATTTCGGACCACCACTCATTTACTTCGAACGACGAAATTAGCGTAAAGTGGATTGCTGTACTTTTTGAACCTAATCTGCATTTTATCTCTTGTATAATCAAAAGGTTGCTTGTAAGGCAATAGTGAGTGGTGTTGACTCTTAATGTGAGAAACATGCATATTTTTTTTATTTTGTTATTGCACAGCTCACAAAGTTAATGTCTATTTTATATGAAATCTAAATAAAATAAGTTCCAAGTACCTGGCGATTATTTTCTCTTAAAATCCATAGATTTTTTTATTATATCATTCATAATTTTATCGCTATAGCTGTGAAATTGGCATTAAATTTCCTTCTAGGTGGTCTTAAAAAGTCTTAAATTTCACTTGAAGAACCCTGGGGGTACCCTGCTCTCAAGACTAGGAGATCATTTACAGAAACTGATGCGCAACAAAATGGAAGACATGTTGGAAAAGTCCTGACGCCTGGACATGGCCAAAACCTAAACGACACAGGTGGACCATACCATCATTCTTGATCGAAAATGTGCGAGGAAGACCTGTCTCCTTACCAATATCTCCAACTAAGCCATCGAGTTAGATGGAGACAGAGGATCACAAAGCTGTGTGAAGACGTGTAAATCTTGGCTTTTTAAAAGCACCGACTAAAGCCTCTTCATCGTGACTGTCGCACACGGTGACTTACACACCCGAGTACACGGACCCTGTTGTTAGTAAACGCCCTCGTCACACTGAACTTAGACTCCACTACGATGTTAGAAATGTCAGAACATGGGCAGCCTTTTCAGGGCCCTTAGGCAGTCTTTGATGCAAACGTGAGGGCGGGTGCACAAAACTGTTTTTGGGTTTGCAAACCTGATTTTGCATGTGCATCTAATTCTGAAACTAGATGAAAAAGAAGACCTCTCAATATAGTTTAAAGGCAAACGAAAGATTTTAAGAAAAGAAAATCATGTCAAATTCAAATTCACGTTAAAATACATAACCCGAAGCCAAGGTTATCCGAAAATAAAATTAAGAAAATGCATAAAATGTCAAAGACCCCTGGAGAAAAAAAACTATACAGTAGTACTCCTGCGTGCATTTATTTCAACCTGCTTCATGAATCCGGTGCAGGAATGAAGCAAACAGCAGGTGCATTACAGTCACAGACCTTCACACTAGAACGTTTCATAACTGCCACTAAATTTACCAACGCTAAGCTGTCAGTCTTTTTACTCTGCTGCCATACAGCTGCACTGTCAAATTCAGCATGAACCAGCCCATGAAGTTAACATTATAGCATGAATGGGGCTCAGCAGTGATTAAACTTGTAACATAGAAGAGGTGGGACTTCTGAGAAGGTGCGGATTAAAACCTAAGAGCTTATAGTGGAAATAAACAAGGCTTCTTCCACATGTTTTATATCATAGAAGCAATGAAAATGAGTGTAAAAGAATGACATTTGTTGCTTTTAGTGATACAAAAACAAGATAAAAGTAGGAGGGTTTACTGTTTGTCTTATGACAACCCTACATGTGTTAGATCTTGTCTTCTGGCTATTTGAAGCAGCTTTTTCTCTTACCTTTTGGTTCTTCGCTAAATCTTTTTAAACGCTCCACCAGATCGTTATTTCCAATCTCCTGTAAGATATTAATCGCCACCAGCTTAGCTCCGGGCCCCTTATATTTGCATACCATCAGATCAACCGTCTGCCATCTTTCTGCCCTCTCCAGATCATCTTGTGGGATGCCTTTCTGGCCTTCCAAGATGTTATCCTGCTTCAAAAACCATTTAAATTGTTCAAAGTCTTCTTGTTTTAAGCTCTTCAGAGTGTTCAGGAGCTCCACGGAAAGTTTTTCCATGTTGCCTCATTCACTGCTGGGGAACTGCTGGAAATATGGAGACAAAAAAATATTTAATTAAAACATATAAATTAACATGATAAACTGAAATGAAATCCAACAAATATGCTTAGCTTTAGTTGAAAACTCACACAGTCTCATAAATGCTTCAGTATCATGTCCTGAGGCTGAATTACATGTGTGGCTCAAGAAAGACCGTTTAAACAATTACTTTTTGTTTAATTGCACAATTTGTACCATACGTGTCTGCTGGGTCGTTTCTGGCAAAGTGAATAAATGTTACGTAGAGCTCCTAATTTCATCCTTAATACCTGCATTTTGCTTTTAGCCATAAGAATCAAATCATGGACATGTGAGGCTAAAAATGTCAGTTGATAATGACGTTTGTTAATAAATAATTCCTGGGATAGAAGGGAAGATCGTAAAGTTAAGATTTTATTTCAGCAGCATAGAACAGATTTTTGTTTTTAACAAAACAGGACATTGTAAATTAAATATATACAGCACTAATTTAAAGTGTCTGGACTTGTACTGGTACATCTAAAAAAAATGTTATCCTGAAAAGGTTCAATATGTTTTGTCCCTCATTTCAGAAAGTGAAACTCATATAGATTTCTTACACATAATGAAATATTTCAAGCCTTTATTTCTTGTCATTTTGATGATTATGGGTTATAGATGATGAAAACTCCAAATTCAGTGTCTTAGAAAACTAGAATATTCTATCAATAAACGGTTCATGTTATAGCCTACAGTTGGTTAAAAGACTGCTGACTTGTCAATTGTCCAAGAGTCATTAACACAGAAGGGTAAGCCACAAAAGGTAATTGTTAAAGAAGCTGGCTTTTCAAGCAAATGAATCCAAACACATTTATAGAAAGTTAAGTGGAAGGAAAAAGTGTGGTAGGAAAAGATGCACCAGCAACAGGGAAAACCGGAGGCTTGAGAGGATTGTCAGACAAAATCCATTCAAGAATTTGTTACAGCTTCACGAGGAGTGGACTGAGGCAGCACACCAACAAGCTTCTCACCTGGGCTAAGGAAGAAGAGATCTGGACTGACCAGAACCTCATAGGGAATCTATGTTGCCAGGAGGAAGATGAGAGACACCAGAACCAACAATGAAGATTACCTTAAAGCCGCTCGGGTTTCCTGAACATCTGAGCAGAACCACAGGCAGATCTCCTTGCCACGCCGCATTGATGCAGTAATTCATATAAAAGGAGCCCAGACCAGGTACTGAGAGCAACGAAATTAACGTTTTTTTAGAAGCCTGACATTTTAGTTAAAAGTATCTTTTTTTTATTGATATTATGTAATATTCTCATTTTCTGAGATGCTGGATTTTAGGTTTTCTTTATCTGTAAGCCAGAATCATCAAAGCTACAGGAAATAAAGGCTTGAAATACTTCTATGGGAAGAAACTGAATTTGAATTGCTCAGACTGAATCTATATTTGTGTCATTTGAAATTAATTAATTTGAATTTTATGGTTTGAAACTGAATTCATTTGCTTTTAAAATGTATTTCGTTGTACTAAAAATTCAGTTTGATTACTTTCACTTTCAGGTCTGTAATTCAATTTCAGTTCCAAAATTCAGATTTTTGTGTCACACATCCGGGTCCTTGAGGATAGCCTTAGATTAATCAAACACAGATTCATCGATTTACGTTTCACATCAGGTTAAACTTCCTTTACGGCATGTTGAGCTGCAGCAGTGCAGCTACATGAGCTTGATGTCCATCA
>JAHUTJ010034768.1:0-15322 GCA_036250325.1 Characodon lateralis
GATACCTCTCTCTGTCAGACTGATTATAACCATTGGAAAAGAGAGGGGGTCACACAGGTAGCAGAAATGGAGGGTGTGTTTGCACCTCAACCATAACTGAGCCGGTTTAGGCTAAACCTGACTCCCCTTTACTCCAACCAACAGGGAGGGAGGAAGGCTCCCTCCCTGATAACCTGTTCTGTTCTGTTCTGTTCTGTTCTGTTCTGTTCTGTTCTGTTCTGTTCTGTTCTGTTCTGTTCTGTTCTGTTCTATTCTTGCCACTCCAGATTTGCTGAGTGTGCAAGTAACAGCTCCCCTGTTAAAATATTCTCCCACCTGAGCTGTGAATATCTGCAGCTTGTAGGTATGCAGTTATGCTATGCTTCCTCATTTTCGGACGATGTACTGGAATGTGCTCTGTGAGCTGTTCAAAGCTGGAGATATTGCTTTATGACCACTGAATTTTATTTAGTGTTATTATAGAAAATACAAATGCATGTTTAAATTTTTATTTGTAAAACGGTGGAATACCCTGTATCTACGTCACAGTTATACAAGCCTTTATGTTAGTCAATTACATAAAATCCCAATAAAACATGCAGAAGTTTATTTTAATGTGATGAAATGTAAAAAGGTTTCGGGAATATAAAAAGTTTTGCAAGTTACCACGTAAAATGTTGCAGCTTCTTTTGATTTTCATTTCATACTGAAAACAGACATACGTCCCTTGAGCAAGCGCAGTCTTGCAAGAGTTTTGGACCTACAGAAATAACTGTTCTGTGGGAAGCTTTGCAGCAGAGATTAACTTGATTTCTTCCTCCTCTTCACCTTAGCATTTCCTCTCACCGGAGATCACTGGCGACATTATCCACAGATCTGCTGAGAAACAGCTTTGCAGAGCAACAGAGAAAGAGACATATGTCAGTTGAGCAGCATATGCCCTGATCAAACTAACAGTAACGTTATGAGTAATGACAGGTAAGATAAAAACATAGTTAATCTTGTTAAAGTGCAATGTATGTCTTGGATGTAGATAAGGTTCTGATTGACTCTGGCAGCCATCATACTTTTGCTCAGTTCAACTTGAGACTCACTGACACTTCACAGGGTTGCCCACCGGTCAGTCAATGCATATTTAACAAGTCTGAATCAGCTCCTCCAACAGTGTGGAAGATGGATTTGGTGTGCAGTAGCTGAAAAGTCAAATAAGCAAAGAAAATGGATGAAGGCTTTTCATCATATCCGTTCCAGGGCTAGGTATTGCATGAGCATTACTTTCACTGTACATCACTGCGGCACTTCACAAACAAGATTCAATTATCTGAATAGAAGTGGCCTTTTACTCTTAAATGAGAGTAAAACCCCATCTTCTACAGTCTGAATTTCACAGGGGATTAAGTGCCAATCTTAAACTAATGATTTCATTGGGTGCAAGCATTGTATTGCAGAAGAAAATCCCTCAGTGTTATGCGATCAAGCAAGAGGATAAACACTTTTTTTCATATTTGACAGAATGGGGGGGTATCAATTTACAGAAGAAAGCGGCTTAGCATAAACCGGCTGGTAGAAGCGGCCTCCTATCTGTAACGATGAAAATCTACCATCGCACACAACCAGAGATATTACATTTCAGACTTAAATAATTAATCGGCAGCTTGCTGAATAACTTATGATCCAAGTCATAAATTATATTTAACCAAGTCATTACAAGCAATGAACCCAAGAAGTGACTGTAGTCTTTCTTTTTGTATAAAAGTAATATGCCAGGCTTCGTGTCTTCATTTATAAATCAAATTATCCATATATTGACTCGCACATCTGCATACTTTATGCAAATCTTTCTGAGGTACTCCTTAATAATCTTTTTATACAGTACATATCTCTTCCTTGCACACTCAGCAATCGCAGCTGTGGGATGGAATGCTGTGTGCAGATGCAGAACTGAATGTGTTCACTCATCCCAGCTTGCAATCCAGTTTGAATGCAAGCAAATTCTTGGCCGTTAATTTATGCATGAATGCAAATCTGACTTGTGTAAATTGACAAGCTCAAAAATAAGTATTTCTGTACTCTGTAAATATTTATTTCAGATACACATAACACTTGTTTACATGTTGTACTTTATGTGTAATTGAACACAACACACAAAATCTGTTTGAGTGACTAAAAAGCATACCAAGCATGTTCTTAAACAGTGAAGAAATGAAAACAGGAAAGATCACAGAATAAAAACATAACATCAGATCTCAGAAACTTGTCAAAGATAGAGTGCTTTGTGACTCCCCCCACACTGAAACACCAGACAAAGTCTGCCTCCACTTCTGTGCACACCTCCATGTAGTAACATGCAGATTTATGCACACATACACGCATGCACACACAGATCCATGCACTGGTGTAAAGAAGGACAACATGCAACAATTAGCATTTAACTTTGCTACAAGGCAGGTTAAGGACAACAAAGTCAATGTTTTGGATTGATGGTCTGAATACCTGGATCTCAGTCCCAGAGAGAATTTTTGTGCAGAGCTGGAAAGGTGTTTGAAAGCAAGTTGGCCTATAAACAAGACTCACAACAGTCAGGAGGAATGGGCCAAAATTCCAGTAAACTCTTGTTAAAAAAAATTTCACCAAGGTCATACAGTTTAAAAGGCAATTATTTTATTAGCATTTGGAAGGTGTGTAAACTTCTGACTTTGAAGAAAGAGTGAAACTGACTTGAAGTAGGAAAATTTTAGTCTGATTTATTGTCAGACAGGGAGAAATAAAAGGTTATGTGCCCTTTTATAGAACATATGTAACCTGGTCATTGGAAAGTTTTTATGTTATTGTCTCCCTGGTCCTGCTACCCCCTTTCTTGTTTGTCCTGTCCTACTTGCTCCCTGATCAAGATTCAGTGTATCTTGCCTTGAAATAAGTCAATTATGCAACAGGGGTAATATCTACTCCAACTCAGTAAGGCAACCAGGCCCACCATACTGTTTGCCTAA
Source organism: Characodon lateralis (assembly GCA_036250325.1). Classification (NCBI taxonomy): domain Eukaryota; kingdom Metazoa; phylum Chordata; class Actinopteri; order Cyprinodontiformes; family Goodeidae; genus Characodon; species Characodon lateralis. The sequence continues at coordinate 2,970 of JAHUTJ010034768.1, forward strand.
GCTGAAGGGGGACATTAAAAAAGAAATAAAAAGAGACTTGTCAAAATTACTTGAAATAAATATCTTATATTGACTTGACCTAAAATAGTACAAAAACAGTAAAAACAACCAAAAATATGTCCAAAAGGGGGAATCAGAAGCCTTAGTACTTGAAGAAGCTGCATCAAAAACATCTTGTTCCCCTATTTGCCTTGAGTAGATGCATGCATGAAAAGTTCTAATTCTCTTTACATGCAAATCCATGCTGGGTCTGTAAGTGTTATCTCAGGGGTTGCTGTTTGCTAATCAAGAGCTTTGTGAAGACCAGGGAACCGTTAGAAAAAGCAGAACAAAATACACTCCTCTCTTTGTGAACACACACTCATTTTACAGCCTTTTAACTTTCAATCTGTTACTCACTGATTTGCTGTTCTTCCCTCTCTTTTGTTATTCTGTGAGCCTCTTGGCTGCTGTTAGGATGTATGAGCCGTATCTACACTTAAGATAATGCATATTAGCGTGGCTCAGAAGACAGGAAACTGTAGCTTTTCTCACTCGTGAGTTTTTTTTTTTCCCTATTTGTTTTGGTTGTATCAGTTATAGGCTTCTAAGACTACCAGTATACAGTCTATGACTTAATTGCAGGAAAAAAAACATAATTGTAAAAACATTTGAAGTATCAAGTGGAAGGTCAGGCTCATGTATTTTGCTGAGATATCTACAGAATAAGGATGTCACAGTCATGGGTTTTTGTCAGTTTGAGTCATTTTAAGAATGTGTACATCCCAAAAGCAGCCCAGAGTCAGTAATCAGATGAGTAACTGCACTTGTTCATGGAAATAATTTACTATTGAGTATAGAAGAGTAAAAGAAAACTAACAAACTCTTTAGTCATGGCATGCACACTGCTCATCCTGTGTAACTGAAAGGGGCTTTTCATAATAACAGGAATTCAAGCAGTGAGGTCATTCATTCTGTGAGAAAACAGGTGTCAAGTAGTTATAATGCATTCCTCTCCCAAAATCTGATAAAAATGGGTTGGCCCAGGCATTGATCAGAAGCTTACTTTCATTGAAAGTTGATTGGAGAGGGTAAAATATAAAGAAGTTCAGAGAAATGATCGGCTGCTCCGCTAAAATTATCTCAAATGCTGTAAAATGACAACCCGTACCAGAAAGACTTGTGTAAACACCTAAAAAGAACTATTCAAAATGGGTCTTTTGGCAAATCGCAAGCAAGTAAATAAGTACATTTAGTTATTTGTATAGCACATTTCAAGACATATATCTCCAAGACATATACCCCCAATGTTGTGTGTTGGGCTTACCAGGCCCAACACACAACATTCCAGCACTGTAAAGCATGGTGTGGCTAAGGCATAATGCTAACGTGACATTTCTGACCCTGTGGATTTGGGCTCATGTATTGCATACTGGGGATCATGGATCAGTTTAAATATATAGAAATACTTAAAACTCATGTTGCCTTATGCTAAAAAGAAAATGCACTAGAAATAGCTCTTTTACCAGTACAATAACCCCTAACATACAACAAGGCAAGCAGCATCTGGGTTCCAGACCAACACGATTAAGCATTTGAAGCATTTTGATTCTCCTATATCTTAAGTGTTTAAGTTTGTAAAGAAATATGCAGACACTATAAGCCTAAGCTTTAAAAATGACGTAAGATTCTAGTAAAACGACACACTACATTTCATCAGCATTACACACCTCGTCGATCAATGAAGTTCAGGATTTGGCTTTCTCTCCTATTTATGTTTCTCGAAACAGACAGATATTTTATTTTATTTGGTTATATGCTTCTCCGATACCTATCTGACACCGCACATACAGCTACACTCTCCAGTGAATTCATGTCTTGCTCCTGCTGATGATGTTTACATCTGGAGCATTTTGCTGAATTGCTAGGCTAATGTTAGCAGGTTTCTCCTGTTTTTATATGACTTGTTGAAAATGTGGCTTCTAACATGCTCCAGTTCATCATGTGCAGACAGAACATAGAAATAAATTGTTCTACTGCTTTATGAAGTAAGCATGTTGTTTTGAATGGCATTGGATTTAGTTACTAGAGTTTAGGCTGTGCTAAGTGCAGCTCCCTTTGCTTCACAGTGATTTATCTGCAGGCGGGCAGCTGGCAGACCAATTCACATGACACAGACAGGCAGAGAGCTACTCACTTCTTTCACTCTGAATGTCTTAGTAGCAGCAGAAAAAGATGTACATTCAAGTTTTATATAGTTTCCAAGAGGTGGGCAAGAACATAGGCTTTGATTGTTGGAAACTGGCAGCACAAAACAGAGCATCTTGGCAGGGGTGTGGCTGACATGATCACAGAGAGTGTTACCTACAAAGGGAATTATGTGTTGAGTTTCATCAAGATCAGTCTGATACCCAATCTAATACCTGAGATCAGATCGGGTAACCCTTAGGATAAGCAGAGACAAAGTTGTTGGCATCTTTCCACAATTAACAAACAAAGCTAGCATCTCTCTGAAATAATTAGAAGCAGACAAATATTTATGTGAACCCCTACTATTTAATCCATTTCTAACACAAATTATATTTAGCTTTTGAATACTTCATATTGATTCAACTGAATGTTAACCAATTTAAACAAATATAAATATCATTAATGGCATACATTTCATATTTTCTGGCAGCACCTTCTGCAGAAATCACTGCCAAAAAGAGATCTCTATATTACACATTGAAATGTCTGCATCTGCCACAAGATAGTTTGGCCCAGGCTTCCTGAGCAAAGTGCTCGCTGACTCATATTTGAGGGGTTGTATCTCCACACTGCAATTTGTAGAAGTTTTTAAAGATGTTTAGAAGGATTAAGATCTGAGCTCATGAAAAGGCATTCAGTGTTTATTTTCTTACCAATTATTGTGTGATTTTTATTTTCTGTTTGGTTCATTTTCCTGTTGGACAATCTATGACCTGTAAATAAGCCTAAGCTTTCAGACACTGGGCTGTATGTTTCACATCAAGATTCAAGATTTACAGATTGGGTTTACTTATTGGGAGATTGGCTGCAGTACCATCAACTTTTTAATAGTATTGGTAATGGGAACATCGTAATCTTGGTGATGGTCTGTTCTATTTTACCTTTATCGTGGACATCCATGATCTTTTGCTCATGCTTTTGCTTTCTTTAGTCCATGATCAGTGTGGTGCACACAGTAATAGATATCTAATCAGTGTTGTGACTATGAATCTGAATATATTATTTAATAGTAATACTTTAAAATTTAACCAAAAATATTGCGGTCTGTTAAGGGTTGTCCTGTGAGTACCAGCCCAGTAAGGCAGTGATATCAGGACAAAATAGAAAGGTGTGAGCCAAGCTCTGACATTACTGAACAGCAAAACTCTGCACACACATGGAGTGAATTCACACAATTTCTTAAAATACAAGAATTTATTAACAAAAATAAGTCAACTCAAGTCAAACATATTTCAATCAACAAACTCTTTACTATGCTAAAACAATCCAACTAACTACCAAGCAGAATTAAAGAATAAGGAAGACTAATGGGTTATGTACAATATAAACAAGTTGATTAAAGATGATTGGAAATCATGACCAAAAGAGTGATGCAACATTACCATGCAATGTTATTTATGTTTGAGAACCAAGAATTATCTCAAAGAATCTGGAAGTGAAGTTAAGTCAGTCTTGGAACTAACTTAGGCAATAATCAGCAAACCTTTAGACAACCATTCACAATGCAAGATCAGATAAAATATTATTTTATTAAAATAAGGTTTTAAAGAATGATCTGCTGACTAAAACCCACCTTCTGGATGACCAATTCCAAACGGTGTCTCATTAGCTGCCTTTATTTATTGAAATGATATTTAAAGAAATATTATTAAGGAAATAGTAAAATATTTAGCTAGGTATTTTGGAAAAGAACCAAATCTTTCTGGAGAAATGGGGCTTAATGGTGTTTACTTAGTTATCAAATTTAGTAAAATAATGTTAGGGAAATATTATTTACTGGATTGAAAACTAACAACCTTTCTGGGTAAATATTCTTTAGCAGCAAGCACGTGTTCTTAACTGTTAGCAGTTGAAGCTAACAAAAGAAGCTGATAGCTTAGCACCAGAATCAAACACAGACCTTTAAAATACCGTTAATAAAAGGGCTAAAATGCATAAGTGTGGACGGCGCCTTATGATCAATCTTCTGTGTTTAAAATCACCCTTTAAATAAAGTTTGTCTTAACTTTAAAAACACACAGAACACAAAACTGAGCACATGTGCTGCAGATAGCCTGCTAGCACCAAGAGAGCAGAGTTTCACACAAACAAAACCAAACTTCATAAAATGAAAACTTTTAGATCATTTCATCCTAAATCTCTCTGCCAAAACCTAACCTCTGAACCGTGCTGAGGAAAAGCTGTCCAAGGCGACGAAGTTTGAAGAAACGTCCACAGTCAACAAATGGTTAGCTACAGCTAACCTCCTTAGCTGTGGGGAGTGGTTCATTCTGTCAGGCCACCAAACTGCACGTTACCATAAACACGGTGATGCGGCTCCTGTTGTCGTCCTTTCAGACCGGGAAAACCGCTCCCCCCGGCTTCGTAGAGACTGCGTCTCTGCAGGGAATTCTCTGGAACACAGTTTGCTTCTGAGGGCCTCAGAGAGAAAGTAAAGCAAAGCTTATACCTTAATTTGCCCCTTTTTATGAATGAATATCGGGTACACAAACATGATTCATTCGTACTTAACTTGTGCATATGATCGCGTGATCTTATGACACCCTTGGATCCAGTTTGAAGAGTTTATGTCTGTTTGCCAGCAGAGACATTAGTGCGCTGGGTCTCTCTGTCCAGGTCCCTGTGTGAACCACGTAGAAGAGAAAAGTCTGTACCGCATCTTGATGTTTTAATCCATGGCTGTGTGTCCCAACATCTGCAACAGGTTTGTTGCTATTAACTGAGCTGAATGGCTGAAGAAAAACTTTGAAATGTTCAAGTTACAGAGATCCTTACAGAGATCCTTAATAACAGTTTATGGTCTCTTTATTTGTACCAACAAATAGGTCTATACTATTTTAGCATATCTTTCCACAAAGTATACATAGTAATTTTAGTTCAGTAGGGATTTCTGTTGACTTGATTCTCAAAGAGATTCACTAATATGAACCAAATCTCATCAAGAAAATGTTAAGTTAAATCAAATAAATGTAATTCAAACATCAGATCTGCTGCTTTTAGAGTGGAATTGTTCATCAACCTCCTTCCAACTCTTTGTCTTCAACTAAGAAATTTTGGCCAAATCAAAAGTAGCTTGAGCTGAGGTGGGTGAAGCAGAGCAAAGCTGCAGGACCAGACAGCATGAGCCCAGGCTGCTGAAGACCTGTGCAGACCAGCTCTGTGAGGTCCTTAACAACATATACAACCCAAGCCTCAATTTGGAGAAGTTTCCTGTCCTGTGGAAGACCTTCTGTGGTTCCAATTCCAAAACAATGCATACCACTGAACTGGCGCACTACAGACCAGTCGCCTAGACCTAAGCCAGGAGCGCTGTGAGAGTGATGTTCTTTGACTTCTCTACTTTCAACACCATCAGACTGGCGCTGCTGCTGAGGAAGCAGGAGGACACGGGAGTGGATGGACACCTTGCTGTTCGGACCATTGATTACCTCACTGACTGGCTACAGTACGTGAGGCTGGGCAGCTCTGAGTCAGAGGTGGTAGTCTACAGCACTGGGGCCCCGGAGGGTACTGTCCTGTCACCATTTCTTTTCACCCTTTACACCACAGACTTCATTTACAATAGGGAAGGCTGTCATCTCCAGAAGTTCTCTGATGACTCAGCTATTGTGGGATGTGTGTCTGAGGGGAACAAGCTAGAGTACCGGTCGGTCATCATGGACTTTGTGGATTGGTGTAAGTGCCACCACTTGTGCATGAACATCAGTAGGATGAAGAGGTGGTGATAGACTTCAGGAGAAGGACACCACCTCACTCACCAGTGAACATCCAAGGTGAGGATATTGAGTCAGTGGACAGTTTTAGGTACCTGGGTGTTCACCTCAATAATAAACTGGACAGGTCCCATAACAGGAACGCCCTGTATAAGAAGGGTCAAAGCTACCTCCACCTCCTGAGGAGACTGAGGTCCTCGGAGTGTGCAGGCCTTTGCTCAGGACTTTTTATGACTCTGTGGTAGCCTCTGCCATCCTCTATACTGTCATCTGCTGGGCCCCAGGGAGGACAGGGACAGACTGAACAAGCTGGTTAGGAGGGCCACCTCTGTCCAGTGATGCCCACTTAACTCTGTGGAGGGGGTGGGGGAGAGGAGGATTTTTGCCGAGCTCACATCCATCATTAACAAAACCTCTCTCCCACTACACCAGACTGTAAAGGAGCTGAGCAACTCCTTTATTGGCTGACTGAGACATCCTCAGTGCAGGAAGGAGCGCTTCCGCAGGTCCATCCTCACTGTTGTCAGATTCTTTAATTCTATTGTATAATGACTCGTGTAATAACCTCTGTATTTGTAAATACCTGCAATCATTGTCACTTTAACACAATCACCTCCAATATGTATTGTACATATGTTATATTATTTTTATCCTATTTTTACTACTTGTTTTTGCACATTTACCTTGTTCTTCTTTGATTGCACATTTTCCTAACTATCTGCACCCCACTTGTGTCTTACTAAAAGCTGCTGTAACAAGTGAATTTATCCATTGTGAGATCAATAAAGTCTATCTTATCTTATCTTGATCTCCAGCTTCATATGTATCTTTTACTGAGGATTGCAGCTCCCTCTACTTACAGTATGTCTCTACTAAGAAGTTCTGAATAGGACACAGCTGATTCAAATAAAATGTTGCTGTCGTAAATCAGAACCAGACACTTTTTCCTCCATCATACTTATTATTTAGTCTATTGTAGCTGTTGCACTTAGTCATAGTAAGCTCTATTGACACTGGTTATATGGCTTTGCTAAGATCTGACATCTGAGTATTTAAGCTTTTCGTTTTTAGGGTTCAAAACTGCAGGAAATAACAGCGGTAATGAGTAATTATTCTGTTTCGAGTTCAGCTGGCTTTAATACGAGTACCGCATCGGGGTACTGAAAATTTTTTTAGGGAGGGGCTGCTCTTAATGGGACTTCAGTTCTCTTTAAAAGTAACCTTTAACAAAAAACAAGTATTTTTTACAGTTATTTTATTGTCTCATCCTAGTGGATGTATCTGCTTAAAAGAAATGTATTAAGATGTTGCTGTGCAGCAATAGGTTTGGTGTTTAGAAACTATTAATAATTATAATGAATAACTAACAATTATTTACACAATTATTAATCAAGTTAGAATATTAAAGTTTCAGTCAGACTAACAAATCAGAGCACCACTGTTGGGCAACAGTGATTAGTTTAACTATTAGCAACTATTAATAATTATGATAACAATTAGTTATTAACACAATTACTCATAAAGTTTTGAATTTAAAATGTTGTCAGACTAGCAAATCAGGGCACCACCTGATGAGGAATCATACCCAAACAACTTTGATTCTGTCAGGTATTGTCCTGTTAATCCCAGCCAAATGTGGCGTGGTATTAAAGAACAATAAGTGAAAGAGGGGATTCGAGCACTGGTGTTCGGTAACAGCAAGCCCTGCACACATAAATCAAATAAACACATAACAGCTTCTCTCCAAAATATAATAATTCAGTAACACTTAACTATGCTAAAGCAAACATGATAGAATGACAAAAACTAACTACAAAAAAGGAACAAAGACATAAACCAAAACCAATAAAATGATGTAGTAATATCACAGTTCAGTCTGAATATGTTCATTTAAGAACCAGTGTGTTTGTTTTGAGAAATTCAAAATGAGGCCAGCTTAGTTATTCTCCATCCATGCCTAGGACCAACAATTTGTTTTCCTACAATCCGCTCAGGTTGTCCCATCCTTCCCTTCAATAGTAACATAGGGAAATCACGCTTTTAAATGTTTTGTCTTCAACCATGTTCCCCTTATCTCCATTACAGTGACTTTCTTAAACAGGCACTGTCTTTTTCTGTTTCTCTCTTATTTGTGGCTAATTATTTTGTTTGTTCTTATTTTTAGGAGCATTTGAGTTGAACATGTGGGGCACTTTGTATTATCAGAAAGGGATATGTCATGATTTATTATAACATGCTCCATGAACTGGCCCCAGCTCTTTAGCATGTGTACTTCAGACCATGAAGAAGGATGTGAGCTCCTCTCCGCAGCTCCCTCATTACGCAGGGCACAGTCTTGACTGCTGCCTGCTGTCAGCCTGTTTATGCTGCCTCCTTTGTTTACTCCTTCTGTTAACATTGTGCTCATTATACCATGTTGAAAACAAGCAGAGAGAAGAATCTCTCTCTCTCTCTCTGTCACCGTTGGTCTTTTTCTGTGTCAGTCTCTCGCTTATTCACACATCCTTAAAAATGAGTTCTCGGCTGAGGGACGCCCTCCCATGTAACATTTTGTCATTTTGTGCCAGTCTGTTGAGTGCCACTGAGGAGACATCACCTATTGCTAATGTGATGTCGTGTGACCTGGCTTTCAGTGTTGAAAAATGGGCCACTTGTGAACAGTTACAGGCCACAGTACCCTATGGCCGTATTTCTGAGGAATTTAGAATACATTGTAGTTAAAGTGGGAGAACACTTTTTGTGAGATTGGGAGGGAGGTGGCCGTTTGGGGACCTAGCATGGGCGATTCCTGCAGTGTGTGGGATTTGGTTGCTCTGTTGCTAATGACAGCGTGACCGTTGTGAATGCTTATCTGTGTGCCTCACAAAGGAGACCCATTGCATGTTAAAGAAATCACCTTTCACACAGTGAGTCATTGCCTTTGCTGACATTATTTAGTATGTTTTGTGTATGTACGCTGTTGTCAAACAGTAAGAGTAATGCTGTGCAGTTGTTAGGAATAACCTTTATTAATATGACACATAGATGTTTTTCCCATTTATACCATAGTGAAATAAAGTATAAGTTCTAATGTTTCCCTTTTGTTAAAATAGGATAAGAATGCTCATAAACACACATTACAAGGATAAAAGGCCCAAGGGTTGTCCTGAATGACCTGAGACTGGGGCACTGGGTTTGATAGGGGAGCAGCTGGTATAACTGGGTTGGTTAGAAAGCCACAGCACACTTAGATTAAGGATGGACACCCTCTACTACACAATCTAACCGATAGACACCACAATGGTGACACATAGTCTACTGATAATCACTGAGGGAGGGAACATCCATTGCATTGGAGTGCCAGATATAAAACTACATGTGACCTTCTATCGAGGCTCTTCGTNACTTAGATTAAGTATGGACACCCGCTACTACACAACCTAACAGATAGACACCACAATGGTGACACATAGTCTACTGATAATCACTGAGGGAGGGAACATCCATTGCATTGGAGTGCCAGATATAAAACTACATGTGACCTTCTATCGAGGCTCTTCGTCATCCTCTAACAGACGGCGACGGTCCGAGACGGGAGCCTCAGTGCTGATCTCTGTAATCATTCCTCTGCCTTAATTTAGATTAAAGGAGCTAAAAATTAGAAACTGTTTGAAATTCGTTCATTTAAGAGTCTTTAGATAGAGTGTGTGATTGCTTCTGGGGACCAAGGACCGGAGGAGCTCCGAGGCGTCCGACCGCCAAAAGGGTGCAGTAGCTCAGACAAATTGATGTTTCCGCCCGCGCCCCGGAAGCGAAAACCATTTGTGGACTGGGTTGCCACGGAAGGACAAAAAAATCACAGCAGCGGCCGCAAACTAAAAGGTAAAATTCCTATTAAAAAAATCTCCAGTGTTTTTCCTGTAAAAACGCTGTGTTGTTGGTTCAGAGTGAGCTGTTTTTGTAATTCTTGGAGGCAGAGAAATGGTTCAGAATAATTGTTGCATACGCATTAATAAGTGATAAGACGTGTTAATAAGCGGTGCGACTTTAACGGTGTCAGCCCGGGAAGAAAGGTACAATCTTCTAAAAGATAGCTAAAGCCTAGGGGTGTAGGTTTCGAGTTCCTTTATTGTATGCAAGATAGTTTTCCCTCGCACACAATATAAAAGCTACCTCCCTGAATGACGCACGCAAAAACTCGGTTAGGGGTTTGACGGGTCCCGACCTTTCCATAAGAAAAATCAAAAGATACTACTGAGGGGAAGTATTAGGTTTCAATAGCCCCTTGGACTTCTTAGAAGTCCTTAAAGCTGCTTACTTCCTTATGAGTAAACACGCAGAGATAGATGCACATCCTCGGCATGGTTTAAAGGTCCTGCGGTTCTCTTAAAGAACCCAAAAGTGCCGTCGAGAGGGGGTCTTGAGTTTCAACAGCTCTCTAATTTTTCCATAAGAAAAGTTTAAAAGCCGCTGGCTCCTTTTTGAGTAAACAGCTGTATAAATATAAAAGTGTAACATCAATTGGCCAATGTGAATGTGTGTGAGTTGATAACAGTGAGCTGACGGAAGTGTCGGGGGACACATTACACTGACAGACGTTGACATCTACATGCTAAGCTAACAGACCTGAGCTCACTGAATAAACTCTGCTGTGAATAAGCTTTGGTGTCTGAGAGATAACAAAGTAAGCTCTCATTTGGACCAGGAAACGGTGCTGTACCGCCTGGTTGGCCAGAGTGTGTGAAAGTGTGTGTGAAGTGAGAAAATGGCTGAAACATCACCAGAAAATGAGCTCACAGCTTGTTCTCTAGGAGCAATGCTTGGAGACAGGGAGGAGAAACATAGTAGCAAGTTTCACCCACAAAGATGCTTTAACAAGTTAAAACAACAGTTTGACGGAGCTTGTTTGGATCCCGGAAATAATTGTCGAGTCACCAGAAAAGATTATGAAATAATTTTTAACATTAAATGACACAAAGTGATTTCACTCTAAAATGCTGTATTTACAGGGTAATCGAACTTTTATGTGGCCAATGTCTGTCCATTTTGTCTGTCTGTTTTTGTGAAATGAATGTCTGTTTCATGTTATGTAAGAATTAGGGTATATGTGGCAGGATACATTTAATTTAAATTGTTTTCTGATATGAAACTCATTGGAATTTTGAGTTTTTAGATCTGGGGAAGCAGTCCTGGCCATGGACCGCCTGCTTGAAAGGTAAAAACATTTTAAACTGTCTGATGCTCAGTGTTCTTTATTAAATAAGGTATCACAATAATAATTAGAGACTACAAGAGCAGGTCTGATCCTCAACAGTACCATAATAATATTAGGTCAGTTCTTTATGATAACACGAAAGGAAGTGCCAGAAAGGGACAATCTCTCCCCTCAAAACATGATTTTAACAGATGGTTTGACTTTTTCCCGTCAGGTTCAGAATGATCAAATTAGAGTCAAATTTATCACAAGATGAAATTAACCTTAACAGAATTACTGGGCTGGACTGAAATTGAGAAAATTTGAGTTAACTGAAACAAACTTTAGTTACTTGAAATAAATACAAAGTGTAATTTATAGCTGACTGAAACTCTATGGTTTGTTTAAAAAACTGGGTAAGACAAACTAAGAGTATAAGACACAACATGCCTTTCATTTTTGTGTTCATCAATTTCATTAGGCCTTCTAAACAGATAGGTTTTTCCACAAGACTCAGTTACAGTTAAAGGTAATTGAACCAGATTTTAAAAATGGTATCTATGGTTCAGATTTAATACTTACATTCGCAATTTAATGAACACAATACTCTGACCCTTTTTGATGCCTACACTACACATAAGAAGAGACCAATCGAGGTATGGAAAGAGATTAATATAAGCACTAGAACTAATGAAATTAGCATTTGGCATTATTAAAATAATTGCAACTAATAAAAACTAGTGACCCCATTCTTAAACATAATAAGGACTTACTGCATTAAAAAATATAGATAGATCTAAATAAAGCTAGATTAGAATAGAACATTCAGAGTCGTTATAATCTTGCTGATGAATATCACAAAAAGTGTTATGAAACCAGATGATTACAAGAGAGCAGCTTTATTATGGCCAAACAGAAACATTTGCAGGGAAGATCCAATGTCCTTCGACCTGATTTTAACTTTATTTAACCCTATCATGGCACATATTATGTATGGAAAGAAATAAAAGGTATAATTGGCAGCATTGATACATGATTATTTCAAGGGTAACCCCTTGAAATGTAACATCTCATTTTTGAGAGGGTCCTTTGTTGGAGTTGTCCTTCTAAACTCCAGCGTGTTCGTTTATTTGGTCAAAGCATCTTAATTCTGCGTGAGAAAAACTAAACTTAAATGTCTAAGAAAGCAAAACACGGACTAGAGGTTGAAGCTGATTCACCCGGCCGGGGGAGAGGTG
>JAHUTJ010034769.1:0-13676 GCA_036250325.1 Characodon lateralis
GTGACTGTCCACTGTCTCTACATGCTCATCCAGGAGGAGTGAATGCTGCAAGTCACTGACTGGATGCAATCTGCTGGGTTTCCTTAGACAGAAAAACTTTGTATCCAATTTGAATAAATAACTAACTCTGACTGCACTGTTCAGTGGTTAGGATTAATTGGAATGTATGTACCTGACTGTTGTGAAGTGCCTTGAGACAACGTGTGTTGTAATTGGCGCTATATAAATAAAACTGAATTGAATTGAATGTTTCCTGGCAAACGACTCATCCATGAATTCTGTGTCCGCCCCTGGATCAATGAACACAGACACCTGATGAGAAATGGGAGGACACTTGAATGCTTGCAGGAAAAGAACATGAGGAGACAGACATTTGATTTCGACTCAGTGGAGTTCTCCTCACCTCTACTGAGCCTGAGCTTTTAACGGACATTTAATGACAATATGACCTTGTTCCCCAAAATAAAAATAAAAGTTGTTCTTCTTTTGTCGAGCACTCTCCCCCACAGAAATCTTTGACCTACCCAACTGCATGGGTTCATGGTCAGAACAGTGTCCAGAAGGGGCTGGAAGACTATTCAGTTCTACATGGGGAACAGGACTGTGGGCTAAGGATAATCAGGGGTAGCCAGTTCATCTTTGATGTTTTCATTGAGACCTTGCATAAAAGCATCCATTTGAGCATGTTCGTTCCAACAACCATTGGCTGCGAGTAAATGAAAGTCAATGATATAAGACGTGACGCTCCTCTCCCCCTGTTTAACTGAGAGTAAGCCTCTGGCAGATTCACGGCTAGGCAGAACAGGGTCAAAAACTCTGAGGAGCTCCTTGGAGAATGCAGCATACATAGCACAAGTGACTGAATCATTCTGCCACTCGATGGTGCACCATTGCTTGGCCTTACCAGATAGCAGGGAAATAACAAATGCCACCTTGGAGCGCGCAGAAGGGAACGAAGAGGCTGAAACTCAAAATGAATCTCACACTGAGATAGAAAAGCACTGCACTGGTCAGGGTCTCCTTTAAATAGCTCTGGAGGAGTCAATCTGGGTTCTCTAACCATGACAGGCAGGGCAGGAACACTAACGGAGGCTGGCTGTGAGGGCGCTAGAGTAGAGGCAGGAGTCATGGTGCATAGCATGGAGATGATCTCATTCATGCCGGAATCAAGATGGGCAATGGAGCGGTCTACACTAGCGTGCCATTGTTGTGCTGGCGATGGGTCCATTATTGGCCAGAATTTTCTATTACAACCAGGGACTAAATGACCCAAATTTCAGCCAGACACAATGTAAAAAGGTTAATTTAGTAAGGCAGGATCAGCACTCAGGTAACCAAAAGTCACCTTCCACGAACCACTAAGAACAGAGAGGCGAGTTAGTGATTGAATAAAACTCAGAACTTGAAAAGAGTTATATAAAGCCACTAACCTTCTCAGTCTGGGAATGAGGTTCACATTCCAGAAGAAGAAGCGATCCAGACAGTTTATGGGGAAGAATCCAATAGTCAGAAGTCGGATTGCCGACTGATGCAAATCCTCAGGGGAATCAACAGAAGCTGTGGCAGGACCACAGAGAGCTGAGGTTGTCCTCTTGACAATAATTCCAGGCAGACTTGAGACCCAGGCAGGCTCAGGCTGAATGAACCAGTGGCTAGGCTGGGCGTAAATCCATGGACAGAAATAGGGTCGAGTTCCAGGGCTAGAAACGTCAGACAAGAGGCAGGCTGAGGAATGAACCAGATGCAGAAAACAGAGGCACAAACCTGGATCCAAACAGTCCGACAAGGGGCAGGCAGGAAGGAAAAATCCTTGAGGCAAGGCAAGGTCAAAGAACGAGATCAGGCAGGAAGGAATGCTGGATTACTACTCACAAAATGTTTTGGAAAATCTGGCACCGTCTGCCTGTCAGAGGGGTGTATATAACTGCAGCTCCACAGGATTGTGGCATGACGGTAATTGTGCTGCAGCGCAGCAACAGACAGGTGAAGCAGATGAGTTGATTGCATGAATGAGAGCAGAGCAGAGCAGGCAGACGGGCCAGAATCATAAAACTAACAAGGGAAGAGAGGACATGTATCCGATTTATCTACAGATAATTTCCACCTGTAGTCCTTGAGGCAGATACAACAAAAGATGTACAAACTTAATGCAAAATTCAATATAAACAAATAAAACATTATTGCAAATTTAAAACTCACATTAAACCCAGGCACAGTTAAAATGTATCCATTCATCATATACACTCATTCTGATTTAGGTTTCTAACTATTCCCTTTACACAGCTTGTTAAATTTCTCAAATACAGAACATAAAACAGAGTTAATAGTTAACTCATATATGTGAATTAATGTTGACTGCAATGCTTGCTAATGTATGTTTATTTGGCTTCATAGGAGAAAATATGAAGATATTGAGAAGTTCTTAACCATAGTTGCCCTTTCTTCAGTATGTTGGATGAGACAGATTTGCTGCTTCTATATGTTTCACCATTGCCATCCTGGTCACATGCTGCCACAGCATTTAGTCCAGGCTTAATTATTTCACAGTAAAAAAAAAAACTATACATAAGCATTCAAAAGCCCACTTAGATCTAGAACATTATGCTGTTGGACAGCTGCATACTTCACTGGACCTGCTTTTGAATTAATAAGCCCGATAGACGTATTTTTAATGCCTTGTGACATTAAATGTAGGGACGTAGACAGGTACTTTAGCAAGGCCATGCTAATGATGTCAGTATGATGATTTTCTCACATCTAAGGCTGTATGCAGGTTTTTATCGAACAAAATAGCAACTCTGAGGAACGAATATGTGGGCCAGATGAAGTCAGACAGATTCAACTAAATTGTTTCACTCCAGTCATATGAAGTCTATAATGTGGCCTTTTTTTAGAGAGTGATGGATGACGTTCAGATTTAATAATAGGTCCTGTGGAAGTAACCACATTCCTAAGAGTACAAATCATGATGTGAGGAGGAGCAGCCTGGCATGTCTGAGGGATCAGAGCCTTAAAACCTTTCGGCACTCCAATCAGCCGTTAAACCTAAGCTACAGCTTCAGCTGCTGACCACCTGAAGAAATGCAGTAGGGATCCCAGTGTTTTACCGCGGCTCGATTAGCACACATTTGCTCCACACTCTTAGAGCTCTGCCCGCATCCTTAATCACCAACCACAAATTCTTTGAGGGCTTAAAACAGCAATTACAGTGAAGTCAATCGATAATGACAGGTTAAGAGGAGACCTAATGACTTTTAATGGGTTTTAAAAGGAGGTATAAATAATGCACAGGCTTTGGTGTATAATTACAGCTGACTGCCAGCTGCTGTTTAACCAAATATATGTAAAAAGACAGACACAGTTCCCTCTACTCCTTAGTTTCCTGAGCACGTAAGGACAGAAGAGGAGCAACACTGTATTAAGGTTGACCTCTCTTATGTAGCTCGCTGGTCAATGAAAGCCAAACTGTCGCTGTGAATTATTGGCATCTGAGGGTCCGTGTTGGCTTTTCAGATTCCTTTTCCCATGGATGTCACACAAAGATCAGAACACTCTCTGCATCATTGTGCAAAAACGGCTTGATGCTCCGGAACCAGCTGGGCTGATGTTGGGCCTTTTCACCTTTAAGGGTCACAGTTGTGCACCATCCTCTGAATACATGTGCAATGCATACACACATTGATCCGAATGCTTCGAAAGGCGGAGAGCAGCATCACTGGAAATGCAGTATATCACCTAATCATTTATTTCCCCCCCTGCCAGTATCCTTTTATCTTAAGTTTGAAAGAGGGAAAATAGATTTGTCACCAGCTGCACGCAGTGACTCATTGTTTCATCCAATTTCATTCCTTCTGTTGGCTATGCTCACAAAGCGTATCGCCTGTTCAATCAGTGGAAGAAAAGCATTTCCCCTTGTTCTTGCTATTCTTGTTTGTCTTCATTGAAGTCGAGAGAGAGGTGAAGCATAGTATTGGGCTAGCAGTAAACTAATACCACCTCAGACTATGATCCTAAACATGCCACCATGCTCCGACTTCTGCAGACTGAAAGCTGTCTGTGGTGTAAAAAGAAGGTAAAGTCAAGCTTCATAGCCCAGGTGTCTGTGGACAGATTAGATAGTATTTAGACTAGAGATGCACTGCTCAGGCCTTTCAAGGCCGATCCAATACCGACTACTGTTTTACCTTTCAGGTATGACCTGGTCATTTTGATTTAACTAATGCATATGTCCCTAACCCTTATCAGATATGTATGAAAATCTAAATGTATAACAAAGTGGATGCTGTTTGTTGATGAGCTTACAGACAGGAAATAGTGGGAGTTATAAGTCTTAGTAATCTTTTTCTTTCAGTATTTGACCTGCTGATCACCGATTAGAGTCAACCAAGAGAACATAGGCTGATTCTAGTTTATGATCCACTGATTGGTGCATCTATATTTTAGACCCATAGATTCAGTTATTTTCATCTAAACATTCCATGTTTAAAGGTTTAGACTTAGATGGTTAGCCTTATTTGCTGTATTACAATAAATCATAATTTGAAATAAATTTGTGTTTTGATGATCTGAGACATTTGTGTTCTTATTTGGTATCAATAAATTCTTAATATCAACGTACTAGAATCTGTATCATAGACAAAATCATCACTAGTTTGCAATAAAATAAGGTTAAGAGCATGTTTTTATTTGTATTTTGTATACAAATAATTACAAATAATAATAATCTCTGTCTGTCTGTGATTATGAGCCACATTCCCAGGTCAAGCTGCTGTACAGATTAAGCTCATCCAATAATTTAGCCCATATTAAAAATGTATCTAACCTCCACGTTTTACAAACAGTAAAGTGTTTTACGTTCACCTGAGAGCAAAACAGAAGATGAAAATTACATTTCATAAACTACATTCCTCCCAGGGGTGATCAAAACACTTTCAGCTCTGAGGAGCTGCAGCTTGCTGTTGTGTTGCTCCTCTTTCAGAAGTCAGTTTTTCTTTTGGAAGACAGCCAGAGGAGTTTCTCCACGATCCACGTAAAATTCACAGTTGGCACTGCATTCAAAGTTTTTCTAAATATCCATGAACCTCTGCAACACTCCCCATCATCCCATTAAAGCTTCAGCCTCGGGAAAAGGAGATGAGTCTGGAAAGATAACAGAAAGACTGATGAGGAGGGAGAACAGAAAGCAGCAAACAGTTGGGGAATTGTTGGAGGTGTCAGTCAGGAATCATGAAAGGCAGGAAGAAAGAGAAATGAAAAAAAGTCTTTATGAAAGAGATTTTGAGCTTCTTTTTTTACTTATGTAAGGCAGTGTGCTGCAAGCCAATCTTTTCAAACGCATCAAGACTCATGATGTAATATTAGCTACGGTTTTATCCACACAGCCAAAGAAGAGGAGAGGCAGGAGAATTTGCATGAACTTATGTACACATCATGTCAGTTTATAGTACAATACAAACCCGATTCCACTGAGAACATGATCAAAGTGGAGAACACTTCAATAGTCTATGAGATAGTTTTGCTATTTGTGCACATAGAAAATGCTCGAACGTGTTTGTGCAAAAACATCGCTACATGGCTCGCTAGCTAACACAATATCACCTATTGTGTACTGTTGGTACAAAAGGGACTGGATGTTGAATTTGGTCAATATGCTATATCTATACTGATTACTTAAAAATGCTGGATCAGGACAAACTCACTGAATCCTAAGTGATGTCAATGTTGCTAATTTGTTTCTATATCAGTTTCTCTTTTTTTTCTCTCTCAAGCACTTTCATAAAACATCAGGATAGAAGTCGCAAAAATAGACCCTACATTTGACCTTTGCAAGTCAAAACGCAAAAAGTACAACTGTGGTACTTTGGATTGGACCAGAAGGAGCTGTCACCAAGGGAAAATGGATATTGTGGTCAGATGGACCAGTATTCCAGATGTTATTTGTAAAATGGAGCAAAGATGAAAAGGAGCACCCAGCATGTGGTCAACAACCACTCCCTGCAGGCGAACACTGTGATGGTATGGGATTGCTTCAGTGCAGTTAGCAATGGTGATTCTGTTATTGGTGAATTAAAGCACAAAAGTCCTCAGAGATTGTAGAGCAACATTACCCTACCTTTAAGACCACATCTTTTCCAGAGACACCAATGCATTTGGACTGGTTGAAAACCACATTCTGCACAATGATTATTAGAAAGAGATTCACCCTCTTGCTTTTATCTCTGATCTGACATTCTCTTGCTTTGGAAATGAAGGTCAACCATTTTCATCCCTCTCACACATCAACATCTTACTAGAAATCATGAAATCAATAAAATCAGTTAAGGATGCTGAAATAGATACTACCTGATCCATGCAGGTATCCTGTAATGAGTTGTGTTTAGATATGGATCTGATGTTGTCCATAAAATCCACACTGATAAGACCATGAAATTAAACAGTTTAGTGTTACTGCATGCTTGCTTGGTTTATCTTGACAACGGAGGCAAATTTGCATTATAAATGGCATCGGCTGTTAAAATTATGCATTAAGATTTCATCGCACTCTCAGTACTGAATTAATCTAAAATAACAGGGATCTTTTGTGCCATTAATACAGATGCTCCTAAAAACAGTTCTGTTTTTATTTTTCTTCTCTAAAAGTAATGGCTATGTTTCTGCCTCATTTGCCCTTCTGTCCCCATGTTGTGGTACTTGGATGCAGAATGAGCCATAACAGCAAGAGGCCACTTCTTGTGTCGAATCGGTGAGGAAGGTGGTTTCAGCCAGTCGTCTTACAACTCTGCAGTGAAATGTATGCAAATGAAGCCACAGGTTATTTCATCTGCTGGTGTTTGTGTGCCTCCGTGCTTACGTGAAAGTGCCTGATGTGTGAACACAACTGCGATGAGAGATGATCTATGATCAACTGTGACGTAGTCAACATCGCGGTGCCTCTGTGTTATTCCTAACCTCTCCAAGACCTCCACACTCATCCAGTCTGTTGCCCTCTGACATCCCGGCTCACACCAACACCACTAAAGTCCTGAGACCACTGAACTGTCTAAGTGGCATGTACCAAAGCATGAGTATATGGATTGATAATGATGGCTAGTTCACTCGACAACATGAAGTACAGTGATGATAACCAGTTATGACCCGTAATGCTTCATTATAGACAACACATGCAGAAAGGTGGCAGGTGCATTCATATAAACAACTTTGTAGCAACCCCATAGACATAGGAAAGTCATTAAGATAAGATGCGTCCTTCCACTGAAAGAAAGGCAAGATCTATTTCTAAAGAAAAACACTAGTTTTATCTTTAACTTCTTATTTGTGACTTAAATGAAAACTTCTCATGAATTCATCACTTTTCTCTCGTTGGCTACCTGTGAAATTTAGAAATATAGTCAAATTCCTGCACATTACACAAAAAGCCTTCTATGGTCAAGCACCAGCCTACATAAGAAAGGCCAATACTTCTTAACACCAGTCTCATTCTTCATGCTCCCAAGACGTACAAATCCAGATTTGGAGGCAGAGCCTTTAGCTACCAGGCCTCTTTGACTAAAAGTAAAAGTACTATTATTTATCTGGCCTTTAATAAACTTATTTTTGATTTTTGGTGTATTGCATTGTTTGTAATGCTATTTAAGGTCTATTGTATGGGCACTTTGCATAAGTTTTTAACTTCTATGTTTTTTTTTCATTGTTTTTACTCCCCTACTGTATGTCTGTAAGTTACTTTGAGTTGCCTTGAGCTTAAAAAAGCTCTATATAAATATAAGGTGAGTTGAGAATCTTAATGTTTCCCGTGGTCAGGATGGTCTTATTTTTTGCTCTGTGCATCTAGCTGTCTTCTAAAGCAAAAGCAAAAAACGGAACTTTAAGATATTAAACAACTTTCAGTGAAGGCAAGACCCCGTAATTTTTCCCTCATCAAAAAGAAAAACAACAAATGGAATCACAAAAACAGTTAGTCTTTTCTTGACAACCACATACCAGAAAAGAGGAGGCAAGATTTCCCACCTGAGTCTTTTTCTGCCATCTGAACCTGGTAAAGAGAAAAAAAGTGTAATAGATCACTCTTCTGTGCACAGTAATGGCTTTGAAAATACTAACAAATCAAGTTTCCAACAGAATATTACTAAAGTAATTTATTTTCTTATTTTTATTTACACTGTGGATTCAAATCTTTTCAATTTGGTTATTATTTTTGGGATGTTTTGCAGTTGTATGTATTTTTTATATTTCCTTTGTCTGAGATTTATTTTTGTTGCTTAAGCTTTCCCTTTTCACCTCACATCTCAATTAATCACCCTGTTCCATGATTCTGACTCACACATTTAGTTTGTATAACAACACAGGCTTTAGAGAATCTTTTTTTTTTTTTTTTTACCAAAGTATAGCCATTCTTGCTTTAATGTAGTTTTTATCATCCTCCTTTTTATCACTTTTGTTTTGTTTGAGGATTTGGTCTTTGGAACATCTTGCCTTTGCAATGACTTTAATTTGATTAAACAGTATATTGTATATACCTTTACTATCTAATCTCGGCAGTTTAGCCAGAATTTTCATCTTCCGTTCTTCAGCGTCTCAGTATAATCTCCAGATATTAATGACAAGGATTTAAAAGAAAACATTTTGTTTTTGAAGTCATTAGGAACGGGGGATTGAATTGGCTGTAAAGTGGAGGTCAAATAACAATAAGGAAAATAAACTTTTCCTTATTGTTTCCAGTACATCTGAAACAACATATTCATACAAAGGTAGTTGTCTAAGGGGCTTCAGATGAGGAGACAGGAAATATTATTCACTTCCACTCAGATAAAAGAAATAAACTTATTTACACTCTGCAGAAATAACCAAGAGAGGCAGGATTTTAATGGAAAGAGTTAAGTGGAGTCAAACACTGATTGAAGCAAGATGTTCAAGAGACTAACTACCAGCAGTTCTATTTCATGATGTCAGTCAACTGCTGCAAACACAGAGAGCCACCACAGTGCTTAGAGATTTCTAAAGGGTACTTGGCATTGCCTCCTTCCCTTTTGGAGAAAATGGAAAGGATTTTGACACGGTTACATTTCCCTTTCATGAAAAGAAATTCCCATTTCAGTTTAAGTTTACATTCCTGGGTTTACATTCCTGGGTCTTGTGATGCTTCACAAAGCATATTCTGCCTAAAACACTTTTAATTTCAGCATAAATTTGACACTGTTGTGCATGAAAGAAAAGTGTGAAAAGATGAAGATGTAGCAAAAATAAAGCCAAGAAATGTTCTGAGAACCCAAAAAACAAGTGAAGTGGATACATTTTAATTTATTCAAACAATCTAAGCCCATTCAGATGACATTTTATTCATCTGTTGCATCACATGTCCCAGCCTCAGATTAGTGTTTGACTGTAACACTGTATAATTGGAGCTTAGCAGTGTTTTAATGTGGCATTGGTCTTCCAGATAGCTTACAGACGAGCCCACTGATCCTCCTATCCGGTGAGTGTCAGGATAAGGAAGTGTGATGGGATGAAAAAGGCAGGGAACATTGCACAGATGAGATTATAGAGGACAGAGGAAGACCTTTTCAACAGGAAAATGAAAAGTTATTGGATTCCCTGCCTCCTACCACTGTGCTCTGGAGGGGGCTGCAGAGGTTCTTTCAGTTGACACAAAAGGTGTGTTGCTTTTTTTCTATATGCAGCTATGAGGGCTTCATGCTTTTGTACAGCCCTGTACAAAGACTGCAGATCAGATTATTTACCTGCTTTATTCTGCTTGTATACAGTCTACCTGCATTCAGAAGCTTCTGCTAAAAAGGGCATGAAAAACATATTGGTTTTTTTTGTTTAAATTCTGATGAATAAAAATTCAAAGAAAAATAAACCAGCAAGCTGTTATAAGGAAAGAGACTTTAAAAAAAATTAAACAGCAAGCAAGGAGGTCCTGGGTTCGACTCCCAGCTGGGGGTCTTTCTGCATGGAGTATGCATGTTCTCCCTGTGCATGCGTGGATTCTCACCAGGTACTCCGGCTTCCTCCCACAGTCCAAAAACATGACTGTTAGGTAAATTGGTATCTCTAAATTGCCCTTATTTGTGAATGAGTATGTGCATGGTTGTTTGTCCTGTGTGTCTCTGTGTTTCTTGGCGATGGATAGGCACCAGCTCCCCCTTGGACCCGCTATGGAATAGGAGGTATAGAAGATGAATGAATGAATTATCTAATTTAACTTTTTAATATTCCGTTTAATATGTGAACTTTTTTGGCTGCTCTATTTGCAAAAGACATCATCTGCCACCATTTTATCCAAAGGTTGACCAATATGAAGCTTTCTACAACCATATCTCATTTTTAAAGGGCATATATCATCTCTTTCAATTCAATTCAAAAATGCTTTATTAATCTCAAAGGGAAATTAAATGTTTTTGTAGCTCAATATGAGATCATTATTTAGATAATTCTTTCGTTTTCTTTTATTATTTTTATTTTTTTATTATTTTGTAGATTTTATTATTATGTTTTATTATTATGCATTTTATTATGTATTTATTTTATTATTTATATGTATATTATCATATATTATATGTATTATTATTATTTATATTATATATATATATATATATATATATTTATTTTATTATTTGGTATTTTATTATGTATTTTATTATTATGTGTTTTATTATTACTTTTTATTATTATCTAGATCATTATTTCATTTTCTGTTCACTGTTCAGGCTGACTCACTATAATTATTTACATTTTCATGTCAAAAATAAGAATTAGGTAGAAAAACAGTGTGTAACAAAAATGAGCACATGCCAGCTGAGAAAACATCAAGTTATTTAACTTGCTATTGGCCTCAATGGATAACACAATAGCTTTCTAAGTAGTCATAGGAAAGTCTCCACCTCTAATTTGACCTCATAAAGTAAAAAAAAAAAGTGATGTGCTGATTTGTCCAGTGATGAGGAGAAATTGTGTCTGAGAGCACTACCTGGGAGACTTAATAAACAGGCACCCTACCCTTGGATTTAAAAAGGCTCTGTGTCTGAGTCTCCCTGTAATTTAAGGTGGTGAATGATCACTGGTGACTATTGTAATACAAAACACTTGCAGTGATCAGGTTAGACGGTGCATTTTCTAAATATTTACTACTCTGTTTGCATAGACATTAGTCCTCCCATTTCTTCAAACAACTGTATTACCAGGACACTTTTCTCCATGCAATCAGCCCATGTTGTAAGGGTTTAATGTAGCTTTTGGGATGCTACTCTGAGGGCACCATATGTCAAGCCAGTCAGCATCTGAGACTATCTGCAGTTCATTTACACACAAGTTATTTGGGCCTAAAAAGCAAAGGTAAGGCTAATGCTCAATGTCAAGTAGAATTTAGGTACAATTCTTAGAAAATGAAAGGACCTCTTGTTTCTGAAGAACTCCTGATCTACTCATCTATCTCCTGGTCCATCAGGCCTACACAAGATAATACGATACTGGAACTTCTCCACTTTGGTATTATTAATTTGGTTTAGAGGAGACATTCTACTTTTTTTCTTTGATCCTGGCCAGTTAAAATCAGGGTTTTAATGAAGGGAATGATACCAGCAGTCATTTGAAAGGGGCTAAACATCTAGTCTTAGTAGCTTGCTTTTCATGTAAAATTTCAGATGTTTTACTGCCTGGAAAGATTTGAGACTTTAAAGTGGCATTTAACCTTTTGCCACTCAGTTTTAAAGAAGCTTTATTATTAATTCACCTCCATGTGAGCTTTATGCACAAACATTTCATATCCAAAAGTAGATTACAGTTGTTAATAACATTGCATCAAAAGTGATAACAGGAGAACTGAACTGAAGCAAATAAACAGCTAATGAAGCATCATCTCATACTTCTCCAAGGTGTCTGATTCTTGAGGACAATTAATTTCAGAGGTCATTTATCTTTCATTAGGTGGTGTTTCACATGAAATAGCCTCACGCTCTTTGGTTTGGATTAGAATTATGATGGCAGTGCTTTGATTTATTAAAAAACAATCTTTAAACTTTAACTTTTAAAGTAGACTTTAAAATAAAAACATCAACCTAATGTTAGATCTTTTTTGCAAGACTCAATGTAAAGGATCTTTTGCTGCCATAAGCCATAAAGTTATGGAATTGTAATGATGACATATGTCACCACATGCCTTTTTGGCTAATAGTACAGCAGTAAAAGCTGTTAACTAATGCAAACATTTTAAACTTGCACTTATATATTAAACTCATGATAATTTTTTGTCAAGAAGCTGGCATAGTGGTATATGTGGATTTATCTGACTCGCAGCCCAATTTTCTTGTCAAGTACAGATTGGTAATTCATCACAAAGTATGACTTTCATTCAATCAGACACAATCCACAGCTGTTTCAACTCACTGGCCTTGGGATTTTGATATTGGTGACATGGATCACTACCCAGGGTGTCACCGACTGGAAGCTAGCACAAACACAGGTTGTCTGTCAGATGCACCTTAAACAATTTTTCTGTTGCTTTCTGTGTCAGAAAAATGAGTTTGTGTCATCATTCTTGGTTGTGTGGTTCCTCAGGGGTCTAATTTAGGACTCCTTCTTTTCTCTTTGCACTTGCTGCCCTTGGGTTCGATGTTAAGGAGATTTGGAATTTCATCGTATTATTATCCTGATGTTTTTTAGCTGTACATTCCTTTGAAAAAACATTATGCTCAATCTGCTCAGCCTTTGTTGGAATGCCAAAAAAAAATCAGTGCCTGGATAGCCCTGAATATTTTGAGCTTCAGTGATAAAAGGACTGAGGTCAAATATTTCACACATGACACTTTTCATGTGAATTTTGGTTCCTTCATTCATATTTGAAATCTACTGCCACCATGCATTTGCGTGGACCAGGACAAGATAAAGTGAAGTCATTATTGGGTTATTGCTGACACTTTTATGAAGCTCTTGCATAACCGATACAGCAGTAGACCATGTGTTCTCTAATATGACATCTTTCTGTTCTGACAATGATTTATTGAGACATGATAAACATTTTTAGCATAAGTCTGGCTTAGCAGGAGATTAAATTATGAAGCATTGAAAGGTGATACTGGGGATGTTTTTTTTTACTTCAAGCATCGCATCTCTATCCTGCAAAGAAGCACATCCATTCATCCGTCCATCCGTCCGTACGTCCAAGCAATATTGAACAGGGTAATAGGCTTTACACAGTAAACAGTTCCTGCTCTGGCCAAAGTGTGAATGCTTGGTTTTGTGTGAATGACGCTCGGGAAGTCATTAATCCCGAGCGTCATTCATGCAAGAACCTGTTTGTTCTTTTCTCTCCTGAGGTTTTGGTTTCTTTTGGTTTACTTGGTTTACTTTTTCTCTGTCTGACTTTTTCATAGGCACAGAAACATGTTTCAGCTGGTTTTAATTTAAGGAATGCAAATTTCAGTAAAGTGTGTTCTCAAAAGCGGTCTCGCTGTGAAATAAAATTGTCTTGTCATATCTGTTTGTTTTTGTTATCTTTCAGATCTGATCCGCTGGCATTTTTTGCCGAGTTGCTTGGGTGTGATGAAACTCACACCTATCTAGCAAGCAGGTAATTAATTAGGATTGATCGTTTTAGAGTCTCTCTGATAATGATTTCTTTTGGACATCTCACTTATTTATCTGAGCAAGGGAGGGGGGGGGGGGGGGGGGGGGGCCGA
>JAHUTJ010034770.1:0-15314 GCA_036250325.1 Characodon lateralis
CAAAACACATGTGGACCGGTTGGGCAAACTCCCATGAACCCTCGAGTACCCTGTAGAGGGTATAGAGCTGGTCCAGTGTTCCACGGCCGGGACGAAAACTAGACTGCTCCTCCTGAAGCCGAGGTTCGACTATCGGCCGGACTCTCCTCTAGCGTATACCCTGGCGTAGGCCTTACCAGGTAGGCTGAGGAGTGTGATCCCCCTGTAGTTGGAAGACACCCTCCGACCACCACCCCAGTCTGCCAGTCCAGAGTCACTGTCCCTGACTGCCACGCAATGTTGAAGAGGCGTGTCAACAATGACAGCCCCACAACATCCAGAGATTTGAGGTACTCAGGGCGGATCTCATCCACCCCCGAAGCCTTGCCACCGCGGAGCTTTTTAACCACCTTGGTGACTTCAGCCTGGGTGATGAAGGAGTCCAACCCCGAGTCCCCAGCCTCTGTTTCCACCAGGGAATGCGTGATGGCAGGATTGAGGAGATCCTCGAAGTACTCCTTCCACTGCCCAATATTGTCCTCAGTCGAGGTCGGCACCGGTAGTTCTTCTCCATGGCCTCACCGAACTCCTCCCAGGCCCGAGTTTTTGCCACAGCCCAGGCCGCAGCACACTTGGCCTCACGGTACTCGTCAGCCGCCTCAGGAGTCCCACAAGCCAACCACAGCCGATAGGACTCCTTCTTCAGCTTGACAGCACCCCTTACTGCCGGTGTCCACCACTGGGTTCTAGGATTGCCGCTGCGACAGGCACCGCAGACCTTACGGCCGCAGCTACGGGCAGCAGCATTGTCAATAGATGCGGGGAACATGGTCCACTCAGATGTCTCCAACATCCCCCGGAATCTGGTCAAAGCTCTCCCAGAGGTGGGAGTTGAATACATCCCTGGCTGAGGGCTCCACCAGACGTTCCCAGCAGACCCTCACTATGCACTTGGGCCTGCCAAGTCTGTCCGGCTTTCTCCTCCTCCAGCGGATCCAACTCACCACCAGGTGGTGATCAGTGGACAGCTCAGCCCCTCTCTTCACCCGAGTGTCCAAAACATGCGGCCGAAGGTCTGATGATACGACAACAAAGTCGATCATTGACCTCCTGCCTAGGGTCTCCTGGTACCAAGTGCACTGATGGACACCCTTATGTTTGATTTTGTTTAATTTTAAATAATTTAAAGAAAAACGAGATATTTGTTCATGTAGTTTTGATAAAGATGGCTTATTTAATTTGGTGCATGTATCTTAAGGTTTATTAAAATATTTACATGTATAAAAAGCAATTTTGGCATTTTCTAATTTATTGAATTTGTGGCCCTTTTGGCTTTCCATACCTGCCGTGGTCCAAGTTGTTCCTATTTCAGGCTTTTACTGGTGTGACATGTTTAGATTTGAGCTCAAAATGTCATGGGCAGAACGTTTTTTAGCAGTTGAGGTTCTACAGCAGTATCTTCTTTTCATTCACAGCCATTCACCTCCAGTCCAGATCCTGTGTGCTGGTGCAGCAGTCAGGACGCGCCTGGTAGTAACGTCAGTCTAGAGCAAGTTACGAAACACTGCAGCCATTAACATTTACCAGCCTACAAATGTTACCTATTGGACCTAGCAAAGATATACAACACGTCTCTGACAGAAACTGCTGAGTCTGTTAGCGCCATTGAAGCAGAGGACACAGAGGTCTGTTTGTACATGACAGTGGATTGGAGAGCAAACTGAAGGTTGAGGTATGTTCCTCAGGTGACAGTCACGTCACCGTTTCTTTACACAAAAGTGATGGAACAGCTTCCTGACCCAGAGCAGGGGGACAGATTGAGTCTGCATATTTTCCTCTTTCTGCCTGTAACGCACCATGCATTTTATACTTTACTGGAGTAGCTTAATAAACTCAAAGAAGTTGCGTCAGTGGCCAAATAATTTTGGGAGATTCGGGGAGAGTGGTTTCTTCCCCACTACTGCAAGAACAATTATAAAGAAATAGTAAAAAAAGACTTTATATACCCTAACTACACTATATTGCCAACAGTATTGGTCTGTATAGTTTTACATGTACATAATCTTTGATGACATCCATTTCTTCATCTATCAGGTCCAATTTGTTGACGGAGCCACCGTTGCCAGCAATAACAACTTTAACTATTCTGTAAACATCTACCACAAGGTTTAGGAATATGCTCATAGTTAGACAAGAAAACCAGAACTGCAGCCTCTGCTCTAATTCATCCCAAAGGTTCTCAAGAAGGTTGAGGTCAGGACTCTGTGCAGGTCAGTCATGTTTCTCCACACCCAACTTTCTACACCTGCAACTTTGGAAGTTATTGTAACACCAGAAGTCATTGATTTGGTGTCGTGACCTGGTACTTTTGGCAATATGGTGTATCAGACCTACATTTTACTTCACAAACAGCCCTTTTAAAAAAAAACATTTGACAGTTGAAGGCGCCTCGTCTACCATGGGCTCACGACAACTGTCCCGATTGTCTCCCCCCCCTCCCCGTTACCGGGGGTGGCTTGAACAAGAAGGTGAACCTCTGCCACAGTCTCAAGACACAGCATGATGCTATACCACCATGCTCCACTGTCAAAACGATCTTTTCAGGTTGATGTGAAAGTGTTTTCACCACACAGCATTTTGCAGCTGGTCAACAAAAGTTTAATTTTAGTCTCATCTACCACTCTGCCAGACAGGAAGAGTTAGAAAACTGCTCTACCACAAAAACATTCCAATGAAATATACTGACGTTTATGACTGCTATGCGACAGATTGTTAAAAAGTTCAAAGGGTCGTGGTACTGTTGCAAGGCACTGTCATTGAACCCATTGAAACTTACCATAGTCTGAGATTGTGCATGCATTGGCCAGCGAGAGCAGCATGTCCAACATGGATACTGTGTCAGAAAGCTTATAAAGGCAGTGGATGTGCTCATGGATGGTGGTAAGCAGCTGGCATATCACCCTATTGAAACATACATAAAGAGCAAAATAAAAATAATACCTTATAAAGCACCCTCTAGTAGACGTCAAATGCCAAAAATAAGTCTTGCCTTTTCTGACTAAAACCTTCCAAGTTTGCTACTGGTTGTGGTTTTAATGACTAATTAGTGACTAAAAAAATATTGTTTTGCTGTGTGAATGTCAATAATAAGTCATTGACAACACACAAAGTAAAAAGTGTGTTATACATTTCAGCTTCAACATGTGAATTAATTAAAATATTTCAAGCTCTGAAGGTACAATAATTTAATTGAAACAATTTATAGAATAAAGATGCATTGAATTAAATAATCAACTTACTAATTATGTCCTTATATTTGATTTTTTTTTTTAGACAAGAACAGTCCTAGTAAAAATCAAGGTTTGCATTTTGAAAGTCAGTGCTGTAAAATTTAGTTTACAAAAATGATTCATAAATTAATAGATAGGTGTCTTCTCACACATAAGACATGTGAAAAATCTCCCTCAGGGCCTCATCACAGCGCCCATTCATCTTCATTAGGTCTGCAGTGGTAAAGCCATAGCTGTTCTTCTGCTTGGTGACCTGAAACAGAAGGTTTTCTGTTAGCATGGCACCATCTTAGTCACCCAATGTTCCTGATACAACTCAGTTTGTTTGTTTGTTTGCAGAGCAGTTCACGTCTTTAAAGGGTCGTACCTTGATGAACTCTGTGGGGAGGCTGCCCTCAGGTAGGACCACTCCATCCAGCTTCATCTGGATAAAGAATCCCCGAGTCGTGCTGAAACTAGAGCGCAACGGCAAGCCGTATTTCTCCCCCAACTTGTTCACAAGTCCTGTACAAAGCAAAGAGACACACACAAAGCCATAAGGTACAAACGCATTGTATAAACAATGCAAGAAGAGGGTTTTCACTGAAGATCTGTCACGAGAACCTGAAATGTCGTCTACAATCTCAGTGTAAACTCTGCGTGCAATGTCGAGGAACTCATTGATGTTGGGTCGCACTGCGTAACACTTCTGGGTTCGCATGTTTAGGCTGCCTTTTATATATGATGTGTCATAATTTACCACCGTCTTGATCTGTTCAAGGATCACGTCGAATCTGAAGGAAAGCAAAAATGCACAACCTGGTTTAAAAAAGCAGAGTACAGGTAATAAATGTATAACTCCTGTCATATTTATTGGCACCCCAGGTAAAGATGTGTAATAAGACTTAAAAAAAAAATAGATCTTTTTTTGCAGTAGCCTCATCTCACTGTAAAATGAATTAAAAAAACAGCCTTTATTCTGAGTACATTTATTCAGTGGGGATAAATTAAGAAATAATTTAGTTGTTTTTACTAAAATTACTGCTGGAACAATCATCTCTACATCTAACAATCCCTTAAAAATAAATTACATTTAAGCATTTGAAAAAAATAAATGTACTTATTTATGTTGATCAAACATTTTGTGAACTTCTACCAAGTAACACAAGACTTTTATGTTTCCCTGGGGTACAAATATTATGTGACATGGGCCCAGTGGTGGTTCACACTACTGCGACCGCCATCAGTCTGAACAGTTCATGACCTCAAAGCGACCCGCAAGCGCAGA
The DNA here is from genome assembly GCA_036250325.1 of Characodon lateralis. Classification (NCBI taxonomy): domain Eukaryota; kingdom Metazoa; phylum Chordata; class Actinopteri; order Cyprinodontiformes; family Goodeidae; genus Characodon; species Characodon lateralis. The sequence continues at coordinate 4,537 of JAHUTJ010034770.1, forward strand.
AAGAGAATACTGACGTCACACAGCAGCACACTGTTTACGGAAGTAAAAAATGGATGTCGGTGTCTGTGTATCATTTTTTGTTATTGAGCAATGGAAACCGACAAAGGTGAGAAAAAAGAGAGCACAGTTATTAACAATAGCCTTTTGAGGAGCAGTGACTGCTACTTCTGTAGAGAAGTCTGTGTGGATGCTAATCAGAACCAGAACACTGATGTTAAAAGTTGGATGAAATGCGACCAGACTGTTCAGACTACGGACGATTTGACAACCACCCGATACAAGATTGGGAAAACACCTGTTCTCACTGCAAAAAAAATGAAGTAATGCCTTTTTGTTTTGTTTAGATAAAGTTTTTTGGTTTATTTTTTGAATAATGTTGCCCCTTTTTTCCTTCCTGTTTACTACTTTTTGGTCTTTGCCACTATTTGGTTCCATGGCAATATATTAATACCTTATTTGGTTTGTTGTATATGTTCCGTTCAACTGTTCAATAAAGAGCTTTGGGAAAAAAAATGAGATTATGAAAAGAGAAATGGTCAAAGATCTTAAAATGATGTAGGAGATAACAAGTGATGTCCTGCTGGTAAAATGCGGTCCATTGACACTGCTTATTAAAACAAATCCTGACATGGAAATTCTATACTTTGAATAAATGTACTCAAATTAAATGTATTTTTCATAATTCAGTGAATATTATGCTGCTGCAATAAAAGGTTCATTTAAAGGTTTTTACATCTCTTTACAGAGGGTGCCAGTAAAGTGCCTTGGACTTTAAATATTCACATTTAGAATAAGAAAATGGCTTTGCACCTGTTATCCTCCAGTGTAGTACTGTATGCTTTGAGCAGAGCTGTACTGCATGTCTTTAACACCATCTGTTCAATATTTGTAATGTTTAATGAGCTTTTTAAAATCATTATATGTATGTTTATTTAAATAATTACCAGCAGGCACAGACCCTTAACTGTGGCACGAGGTCCAGTGTGTGTTTCAACTGGATGACATGCGTAATCTTAGCTTCAGCAGCTTGAACCTGCAAGAGTAATGTACCACAAGTAACAAATGCACAAAACGGAAGCGACAGAAAAGCCAACTTCTATAGAATGTAATTGCTGCAATTTAGTTTGACTCCTAAAGCTGTAAAAATCAAAGCACTGGATGTACCGTCTCCTGCTTTGGGATCTGAACGAGAACAGAGAGCAGCCGGTCGATGTCAAGGAACTGACCTATGGCTGAGGGGAGCGAAAAAACACACACTGTCACGCATTATCTGTATGCATTAAAGCTGTGCATGTATGATTAAAAGAAAAAGTAGCTCCTAAACCATTCTTTAGGCCAAAGAAGAGATCCTCGTTTTGCAGCAGCTCTTGTATGGCGTCCAAGCGCGTGTTTATAGTATCCACATCAAGCAGAGGCTCCAGAATATTGGAGCGCAGCCTCCTTGCTCCACCAGGTGTTTTTGTATGGTTCAGTACTCCTAAAAGAGTATACTCACTTCTGTCCAAAGGCAAATAAAGACAGGTTGAAAATCTGTTCATTTACTAAGTCACTACATAAAAACATCACAACATAATTATACAGTTACTTCCTCTCTTACCTGTGGTCTCTGTTATTGACCACTAACTCCAGGTTAGCTGCAGATGCTGAGTCAATCATAGCTGTCTGTTCGCTCCCTTTAAAGATCACTTTCAGAGACTTGGCCGCATAAAAAGAGCTCTGGATAAACTCCAAGTATTTCAGCAAAGCAGCAGCAGTTGCTAAGCAATAATACCTAAAATTATAATAATTCAAGAAACAAGAACAAGAAGTGCACGAGCTACAGTGGATTTACAGTGCCGGGCAGAGGTTTGCATATACGCATCATCAGCATGAATGTCGTATTGATTTTAAGCTGTAAATGGTGAATTTGAACTTGTTTTTTTATCAGCTTCAATTAACTTTAAAAATAAAGATTTGGTATACAAGTTTTCATTCACTTTGGATTTTTTTTTTTTTAATCTGCACTGGGTTAAAAATATACAGCCAGCACAACTCATATGTTCATAAACACCCTTAACAAGTTGCTGAGAAATAATGTGCTTTCTGAAGCCACTCTTCTTATCCAAAATGGTAGATCTCATTTAAACTGGTTGATTTCCTTGCACAAATGCAACTTTTAAGCATAGTTCGTAAGTTTTCAAGAGTGTTGAGGTCGGCGCCTTTCCAGAGGCATTATATTAGTGTGCTTCACACCTTCCAGAACTGGTTTTTAATGTGTGTTTGGGATCATTGCCCTGCTGAAACACCTAAAGGTTTGGTGTGGATTCGAAGTGACAGTGAAGAACTTGAAGATAGTCCTCGTTTTTCCTCAGGCCATCCACTTTGTGAAATGCACCAGTACCACTAGCACTCAGCATGAGGCTGCCACCACTATGCTAGGTGGCTGGTACAGCGTTCAGTTTTTAAAGCCTCACCATGACTCCTCCAAACATATGTTTTGTCACTGTAGCCAAATAGTTCAGTCTTTTTCTCTTTTGATCAAAAATTGTTTCTCCAGACACCCTTGGCTTGTCCATTTTGGCAAGTGAGTGACAGAAAAATGAGGCTAACGCCACAACCTTGCTGTTGGCTACATAAAGTGCTTGGTTTGTGTGTAACTTGCAAAGGGACAATTATCCAAATATATGTATTTGAGCCTCTCTGTCTAAGTTTTAACCGGTAATTTGAATCTACTATAAATCCTTGTTTATAAAATTCATTCAAGTTGCAGTTTTGTTCAAATGAATTATAAAAAGCTAACAATTATTGTGACATTCATGTAAATGGTGAATGTATGCAAACTTTGGACCTGCATTGTATTTTTGCGTCTTCATGGATTTTGCGGCTTACTTCGCTTGAACTTCCATTAGGACGGTGTAAAATTCTGGAGCGCACAGCTGCTGTATGTACTCCAGCCCTTTCTTCTCATTATAGTACTTTCTCTGGATTGCAGTGAGAGTTACACCCTGAAGAAAACATTACACTGAAATATATTCAGATATCCTAGCTAATTTTAACAATATGCATCCAGCAGTGACTTATTTTTAGTTCTTTATTAAAAAAAAATGCTATTTTGAAATACATCTGTGTATTTATACCGGAAAATTCTCTGTGATGAGCTTGAAGAGTTTTGTCCCTTTCCCCTTCTCACTGGATGTGTCTGGCATCAAGATTTCCACCGGCATCAAGATGTGAATCCTGGTTATAACCTTCAGAGGGAAAAATAAGCCATAGCTGCTGTATGTACTCCTGTGTATTTCATTGCTGTTCTCACAGGTTTTATTGTTAACTAGAAATAAATTAATAAGTTACCTTGGCATATGTCCCTGTGTCTGCAAACTGAGAAAGTACAAGTTCTGGACATTTTAAGTCAACACTGGCCATGCCAATCTCTCCTCTGGCCAAACCTCGCCCCTCAACTACTGCTACTATCACAGAGGCACCAGCGATTGTGGAAACAGACGAGCCAGTTGTTCCTGTCAAAAGTAATCATTTTGAGTAAAGGAAACAGCTCCATATGAAGTTTAGTTCAGTCAATAATAACCGTGTAGGGTGTCAACCTGTGGGTCCTGCAGAACCTGGTGTCCTCCTGAATCTTGGTGTTCCTCCAGGGTAGCGAACAGAGCAGCTGTCTGAGGAAGACACGAGGCCCGTCATGGTTGTGGCAGCATCATGCTGTGTCTCTGCTGCTTTTCTCCAGCAAAACATGGAAGTTGGTCAGAGTTGAATAGAAGATGGATAGAGCTAAACACAGTGAACGTCTGGAATCAAAAACCTGATCTATGCTGCTAAAGACCTTAGACTAGTTTGGAGGTTCACCATCCAGCAAGACAATCACTCTAAACACACACCTAGAGCTACAATAAGAAAATTTAAGGAAAAGTACATTCATGTGTTAGAATACCCCTATGAAAGCTTAGATCTAAAGCCAATTGAGAATCTGTGGCAAGACTTAAAAATTGCAGTTATTACATTTTCTATTTAGTCAGACTGAATATTTTTGTTTTTGCAAAAAAGTGGCAGAAAGCTGTGTATCCAGCAGGTCAGGGCATGTCCATAAATACTCCAGGGGCCTGAAGACATATGAAAAGCACATTATTTAGATTTTGATTTGTAAAAAGTATTTTAGTTCATAATTATGTGCTACTTGTGTTACCAGTACAACGTCGGTAGAACACACTGAAGTGAACTGTGGTTGTAATCTGACAAATTGTTCAAGGAATGATCACTTTTGCAAGGCACTGTATACAATAGTTTTTAAAATCACCTGAGGTCCTTCCTGGCTGACATGGAGCATGACTTGAACTAGGAGTGTGGACATATGAACTTTGGTAAGACAAAGCAGAAGAAAGAGATGCGGGACAAAAGGATGAGGCGGTAGTTCCCTTCAGGCCGCTTCTGGCACAGGTTTGTCCAGATTCTGATGCTTCACTGCCGGTTATCTCCTCTGTGCTGCTCTGATACATTTTAAATTCTCACAAAGAAATTATCGTGATGAAAAAAATTCAAACTGCGTACTATATATGTTCAAATGGGTTTCGTAGACTTTCAACAAGCAGTAAAGGTACGCTTTAAACTCTTTCAAGCAGCTAGCAAAAACTCCAAATCTGAGAACCACCGGAAGTTAGCATCTGCGCATGATGCTGTCGCTTCTGGCAAGTGAGAACTTTATTTTGAAAGTTGTTTCATGTATTTCAGTGCACCATTAAAAACTTTCAATATAGGTTAGGAACCACAGCCATTGTTAATCTGGTCAGCAAGTTAACTTAGTTACCCATTTTAAGGGCCAAAAGCACTACCCTATAAGTCAATGAATAGATTATTAAATGGTTCCTTCAATGTGTCATTTGGTAATAGAAACTAAATATTTTAATATATATCTTTTATACATAATTAACTAAAAAGGCCAATAAAAGTATTTATTATTTACAAAACACAACAAACTGTTTAAGTAATTTTTATTAATTGTTTCATGAAATTATTTCGTCTGTCTGCTTCACCCTGACCAAGGGTGACTGGTCTGAAATTGGCTTATTGAGCCAATCCAATTAATTTCACTTTGGGGTGAATAACGTATTTTTGATTGAACTGAATTGAATTGAATTGAATCCAATCAGATGTTAGAGTCTATTGGATGAGCTATTGTGACATTTTGAATTATATTCATAGTGCAATGTTAAACAGTAACCAGGAAACTATTAAATAACTTAAAGCTTTTGTTTGATTACCACCTTTAATTATTTAATTACACATATAATAAATTGCCATCACTTAAATACTATGAATACATTTATTTTTTTAATTTATTTCCCACATCATTTAAAATATGGCAATACAAATTCAACGTTTTATTTCTTTATGGTCTTATTGTGTCTTTTTTATTTATTATTTATCAGATTGGACCTCTTTATAGTGGAATGGTTACCGTATTTCAGGCATATACAGTTAATTCCACAAATGAAAGTGAATTTCGGCCTACATGTCTTCAAACTCCATAAATGTTTTCCAATTAGCGCTCTTATTCTGAAAAGAAGTAAAACCGGAAGTTCTCTTAAATGCCAACCGTTTCAACTTTGGCCAACATGGCCGCGGAAATAGAGGCCAGCAAATATTTTGTGAGAGAAATTGAAAAGAATGACGGTTGCGTCTTAAGAATGAAGCAGTGCTACATAGGGGACGTCGGTTGTGTGGTCTGGGATGCAGCTATCGTTCTGTCTAAATATTTAGAGACTAAACAGTTTTATGACCCGTCGGCAGGAGCCAACGTGTGGTGTGGCAGGACTGTGGTGGAGTTGGGAGCTGGGACAGGAGTCGTTGGTCTGATGGCAGCAACACTCGGGTGAGATCCGAGATGGAAACCGGATATATATATATATATATATATATATATATATATATATATATATATATATATGTTCTTTTAATCTCCACAGTGCTCAAGTCATGGTAACAGACCTAGAAGATTTGCAGAGCCTCCTCGATGCGAATATTCAAGAAAATAAGTCACTCATCAAAAGTGGGTCCATATCTGCCAAGGTACTGAAATGGTTTGTACTTATGTTTAATATCGCACTGGATTGATAAAATGTACACAAGCTGCATATTTACACCTAACCTTCCTATTTCTTTGAATTAAAGGGGTGAGGATGTATCAGAGCTATTGCCTCCTCCTCATTACATTCTCATGGCAGACTGCATATATTATGAGCAGGTATTGTGCAACCTTCTACCATTCACTGCTTTTCAGGGTGAATTAGAACCCCTTTTATCCCACTTGTTATTCTTCTTAAGTTTAGAACATTTTCATCCCTTTTGTCCCTCTCATTCCTTTTAGAACCCTATTTATCCCACTAGTAATTCTCATTCCTTGTAGAACCCTAAATATCCCCCTTGTTATTATCATTCCTTTTGAGAACCCTTTACGAACAACTTTTCATTCCCTTTCTTTTAGAACCATTTTCATCCCACTTGCCATTCTCATTCGTTTCAGAATCCTCCTCATTACATTTAACGTTCCCATTCCTTTTAGAACCCCTTTCATCCCACTTTTCATTACTGTTCCCTTTAGAGCTCTTTTCATCCCACTTCCTGTTCTCATTCCATTTTAGAACCCTTTATATTCCACTTTTCCTCCTCGTTCCTTTCAGAACTATTTTCATTGCGCTTCCCATTCTTATTCCTTTTAGAACCGTTTTCATCCCCCTTGTCATTATCATTCCTTTTTAGAAACCTTTACGACCAACTTCTTCTCTCTTCTTTAAGAACCATTTAATCCTGCTTTTTTAGAACCCTTTATCCCACTTGCCATTCTCATTCATTTTAGAATCCTTCTCATCACATTTAAAATTATTATTCCTATTTATAACCATTTTCGTCCCACCTGTCCCTCTTTCATTCTAGAACCCTGTTCATCCCATTTAACATTGTCATTCCCTTTTAAAACCCTTCTATTCCAATTGTCATTTTCATTGTTTTTTGAACCTTTTTCTTCCCACTCGTCATTGTTCTTTTTAGAACCATTTTCATCCCATTTAACATTCTCTTTCCTATTTAGAATCCTTCCTGTCACATTTATCATTCTTGTTAAGAACCTTTTCATCCCACTTTTCACTCTCATTCCCTTTAAAACCTCTTTCATGCCACTTACCATTATCATTCCTATTTACCACCGTTGTTTTATCTCACTTGTCTCTTTCATTCATTTGTAGAACCTGTTTCATTCCAGTTGTCTTTCTTATTGTTTTTAGACCACTTTTATCACGCTTGCTATTCTCTTCTGTTTTAGAATCCTTCTCCTCACACTTTGTGTTCTCATTCCCTTTCGAACCCTTTTCAACCCGCTAGTCATTCTCATTCCTTTTAGGGCCCATATGTCCTTCCCAGTTCTTTTTACAACCCTTTTCATCCAATGTTTCATTATTGTTCCTTTTATAACTCTTTCCATCCTGCTTCTTGTTCTGGGACTCATTCCATCCCATTATCATTCCTATTTATAACCCTTTTCATCTCACCCCCTATTCTAATTCCTTTTTCGAACCCATTTAACATTATCTTTCCTGTTTAAAACCTGTCTCATCACATTTAACGTTATCAGTAACTATGTTTACATGCACAAAATTTCCGATCAGATTGAAATGTATTCGGACTAGAAAATAATCTGATGGCACCGTATATATGTACACACAACCAATCAATCCCATCATGATGTGGGTTTATATGCACATGTCTTCATTCGGAATAGAACCACTGAGATGCGCAGATCCAATTATCAAATTTCCCTACAAAAACACAGAAGAAGAAGTACTTCTGTCTTTGCTGAACAACAAAAAATAGCAAACAAAGAAGTAGCGCACCAGTTCGCTTGTCTTCCGATCACGGTTGAGATGTTACTGAACTTCCTAATTAATCTGCAGGCTCAGCAACACATGCTTCTGGTCTATCTGCGTTACAGGATGAGAGAGCGGAACGAAATAAGCATCCTTCAAAGTTCTGTGATGCCTCAAACTTTAGCGCCACTGGCCCTCCCTCCACCAAAGACCAGAAACCAGTGGGGGGAATGTGGGGCGCATATGCGCACTCAGCTCAGTTTGCCTCATTCAGAAGAACTTGATCCTGTCAAGCGTTTACATGCATGTTGATCGGATTGTCAATCAACATAAACCACCCCTCTCAGTGGGGTTACAATTTCATTCCAATCCTGCTGAATCCGATCAGAATATTCCGACTGACATGTTTACATGACACATTTTTAGTCCGATCGGCCGTTTATTCCGATAACTTATGTCCATGTAAACGTAGCTATTGCTATTCAGAACCCTATTCATCAAATTTGTCCTTCTCAGTCCATTCAGAACCATTTTCATCCCACTTCTCTATTCCTTTCAGAACCCAGTTTATCCCACCTGTCAGTGACTTTCAAATTTGTTGTTACCCTTCAAACGTTTTTACATATTACATATTTTTACATTACAACCACCAACTTCAATGTATTATATATGCTTTTTATGAGCTGGTCAGGAAAAAAGATGCGAAAGAGTATAAAATATGCAAAGGTCATAAAACAATATCCAAAGCTTTGAAAATCTGACTGAACATTGTTCAATTCATCATCTGGAATTTAAGAGTATGGCATTACTCTAAGTCTACCACTAGGCTCCCACCTAAACTGACAGGCTAGGGAAGGACATGTGGAAGAACGTGCTCTGGTCAGTAGAGATTCAAATTGAACTCTTTGGTCTACATGCATAGAGGTAAGCTGTGTGATGGAAAACCAACATTGCACATCACCCTGAACACACCATCTCTACAGTGAAACGTGGTGGCAACATCATGCTGTGGAGGGGATTTTCTTCAGTCGAGAAGCTGGTCAGAGTTGATGGAAAGATTAATGGAGCTAAATACAAGGCAAATCTGTAAGAAAACCTGGTGGAGGCCAGAAGTTTGCCTTGTAATTGAACAACAACCATAAACATACACCCAGAGGTACAATGGAATGGCTCTGATCAAAGCATATTCATTTGTCAAAGTCTAGACTTAAATCCAGTTATAAACACGTAAATATTGATGTTCACAGATGCTCTCCATCAAATCTGACTGACCTAGTTATTTTCCAAAGAAGAATGTAAAAAATCTAGACGCATCCTTGAGAAGACCTGTAGCCATAATTTTAGTGAAAGGTGCTTTGACAAATTTCTACAAATTAATTTGTGAACATTTTAAAAACCAATGTATCATTTTTTTTTTTTCTCACTTTACAATTCTTAATACTTTGTGTTGGTCTGCCACATAAATACACTGAAGTTTGTGGATGTAACAAAATGTGAACAAGCTTAGGAGGTATAAATACAGTAATGAGGCACTGTAATAATTTTGAGACTATAAAAAGTATATTTCGCTGCATTTTTCATGTTATGTCACGGGTCACTCCTACACAGTCTATTGGTCCGCTGGTGGAGACCTTGAAGCAGCTTTCTGGACCAGAGACCTCCATTATCTGCTGCTATGAGCAACGCACCGAGGGCATTAACCCAGAAGTAGAAGGAAAGTTTTTTGAGGTATGAATAGAAACAGATATATATTTCTTTCAAGTTTGTTATAGATCCTTTTTTACTGGGATTTGCTTTCTCACGTTTATTATTTTCCAGTTGCTGCAACAAAATTTCCGTTGTGAGAAGATCCCTTCTGACAAACAGGACCCAGAGTTCAGCAGTCCTGACATCCACATTCTACACATTCGAAGAAAAGACTGAACTTTATGGCCTGAAATTTGCTTTGCTGTAAAGATTTATACCAGTTTCAGAAAGATATCAGATTATGACATACAAAAGCCCTGCTGCCTACATAGCGTGTGTGTATTTTTACAATATTTTACATTTAAAACTATTTTTTCTTGGCATGAAAATAAAATATTCTGAAACACCGTTTTGATCTGAGACCCTTCTGGTAGCAGGAAGAGTATGTTCATCTTTCATTTTTGTAACAGACCTTACCCATTATGAACACTGGGGGGCGATAAGCACTCAACTTCGGAAACCTTAAATTGTTACTGATCTGCTAAACTTCGTCGTGTCCATTCAAGCCTAAACTATTTCCTTCATCTGCATATAAATAATTTACGAATAACACATTTTAGTGCTGCATTCAAAAAGAAACCGTAAAGTTAAATTACATGGTTGTTAAAAGCAAAGTGAACACACTGCCAGGCGTTGCCCCCATATTAGAGGAATTCCATTCAGTGCTCCAGATTAAGAAAATTATGGCTCCTATTCAAGCATAGAACTATGAAGTACGCCCCACATGCTCTCACAGGCATGCAGGGGCCCCAGACAGCCTGTCTTGCTGTGTTTACACAGTGGGGACTGTAGCATAAAAAGCATGGGTGGCCTTCAGTGCTAAATAAAATGACATGGTTGCGGTTGACTGAGTGAGGTTTAACAGTCTAAATAAATACACTCTGCCTAAAGCACAATTAAGATGCTTAAAATGTTAGTTTCACCAGCAGGAAGGTGCGTTGTTTCCAAGTGTTTATTAATATTTTCAAATAATAAACTTGTTTTTTTTTATTTCAGTATAAAAGTCCATCTCAGTAAATTAGAATATCATCAAAAAGTTCAGTAAATAAATATTAATACATGTGAGGGACCGGTGCAAAGAGGATTGGGCGGCGGACGAAGGTGGAGACCTCGGCGGCCTGATCCCCGGATGCTTAGGCTGGCTCTAGGGACGTGGAATGTCACCTCGCTGGGGGGGAAGGAGCCTGA
>JAHUTJ010034771.1:0-15310 GCA_036250325.1 Characodon lateralis
CCACATGTGTTAATTCATAGTTTTGATGCCTTCAGTGTGAAGCTACAATATTCATAGTCATGAAAATAAAGACAACTCTTTGAATGAGAAGGTGTGTCCAAACTTTTGGTCTGTACTGTATATATATTTCAATTGTTAAAGAACTGCCATGTATGAAACATTAATAAACCATTTTCTAATGCATAACTTTTCATCTTCAGTTTCCGTCTTTTCTTTTGAACAAATAATAATATTGTTCTACGCATTGTGGTCAAGTTTTGATTTCATTTAAATTAAAAATTTGACAGTTCGGTTGTTTTCGCGATTTTTATTTAAAAGTCTGAAGATGATTTATTGTTCGTCCTGGCCTAATGCAAGCGGTGGTTTTTTATGTCTGTGCACCACCTGTGTACGTTAAATCGAACGCACCGATCTCCTTGGCAACCGCTCTGTTTTGGAGGTAAGCGCGCATGCGCTCTCGTGTAGTGTGTGAACTGTGGTCATAAGCGGTGTTTTCGAGCTGTACTGTGTTGTTGTAATTCAGCAAAATAACATGAACCACAACTAGTTACTCTCCCTTTGCTTTTAACTGGGGTATTTAGCAGCGAGCAGGCAGACATTAAACGTAGCAGTGCTCGTTTTAAAGGCTGGCCGTTCACAACAGCCTCGAGCTCCGAGGGGAGAGAAGCTAAGCAAGTGCAATGAGGCTCCAGCAGAGCAGAACAGTTCAGAAACTATTTGGAATTAGGAGAAAATAACTATATTTATAAGCAGATTATGTCGTGTTTTAGACTGCGTATTGGTAGCGGATCTGATCTTCTTTGTGTGCTCGTGAGTTTTGGCAGCCGTAACTGGCTCTGGATGACGGCTTCATAGCAGACAGCCGTTCTTCCCTCTTCCCGGGAATGCATACTGGCGCAGAATCTTTTAGGGGTACGCAGTACCGGACCGTACCGGCTCATTTTCACCCCTGGACAGGTTAACGAGAAAATTATGGAGAAGTTTAGAGTAGAGCTAGGTTAAAAAACAGTATTCCAGGCTTTCAACAATTCACTGAGCTCTGCTTAATCCATCAACAAAAATGTAAAGAGCATGGCACAACTACAAACCTATCAAGACATGTCTGTCCACCTAAACTGACAGGCCTGGGCAAGGGGAACCTAATTGCGTGAATACTTTTGCAAAGCAGGTGAGAAATCTCTCTGAAAGTGAATGAGGCGTTCACTCAATCTTTTGACTGATAGCCACACGACTGGTAAGCTGAAGACACAACATTGCACACTCCTTAGAGAAGGGCACAGTTTTTATCCTTTAAATTTCAACAAGTTCAACAGGCCTTTACCACACTGTTTTTTCTCTGTCCCATGAAGCAGTCTTTAACAGCAGAATAAGACAGATCCATAAAATCTGACAAACAAGCAATGTCCACCCTCATGTTTAGGGAGTGCATCCCCTATGAGCCTATGACACCATTTTAACATAAGTTCCTTTCTGATGTAGACCAGGATTTTTTGGGCCATGGGGCATATTGCATAATTTAAACATGTAAGTTTAATCACACCATTAAGCTGAGTATTCACAGCAGCTTGCAACACACCTGCCTGCTTTATTACACACCCTGTAGGCTGTAGCAGCCATTGCAAAATAAAATAGACAGAGGTGAAAAGAAGAGACTTTTGTGGATATTAAGACCTAGAACAATGCTCCCTGTGTAAAGGAATATGCATAACTAAGGCTTTGTGTAGATGCAAACATCCAGCATTGTAGGGGAAACGTTGTGGGCGTAAGTCAATGCAGATCATGCTCTGGAACATATCAATCCATATACAGTGGGCACATAGTCTCTGCTATGCATGTAAACACCATAGGAGTAATATTGTTGTATTTAGAGTAGAATCAATAGCTGGAACACTGTTATGCATGTATACAGTCACTGTGGTATTTTTCAGTACTTTGGTGTTCTGTGTTTGGGAATGAAGGTGAAGGTCACAGAACAGAACCATACAGCTAAGTGCAAAACATTTTCATTGCTAACATAATTGCATATTGGTGTGGTAATGCCAACTTTAAATTAACTATGTGTGGACTAGATAATTAAGTACAAACTTTTAAGTGAAATTTTGTTCTGTCTAAAAATGTTAGATTTATAAGAAATAACAAGAACCCAACTGGTATTAAGGGATTTTACATCATCTTTTCAGCGCAAAAAATTAAGAAAATTAATTTTCTAGGAGCCCTAAAGCACAGTGTGTCATAATGGGTTGTGGAACGGAACCGGAGTGCAGAAAAATGCTTGGAAGCAGCATGGTAAATTTAAGAATCTCTCTTCTTTAATAACGAAAATGGTAGAACTTACACGTGTCTCCAAAAACTCAAACAACAACATGGAGCAGGAAACAGCAGGGAAGTTAACAGAAAGACCGAGCAAAGAACAATGAAAATAACCAAACATATACACTGAGGGAGAAAGGAACCAATGAAAATGGGTGACAGGTAAGATGAAACATGAAACAGGTGTTGAACAGGGCTACAGAGGAGCTGAGGGGAATAGACTAATAACACACAGGTGAGGCTGACAGCAGGGAAGGTAAACAAGAAACTAGACTAATAAACAGAATCTGGGGAAATACTAATCTAACGGAAAACCAAACACATGAACCCAAAAAATGAAGAAAGTAATAAACAAACCACTTAACAAAGAAAAGGTAAACAAAACATAACTCCAAAAAAGCAGAGCATGACACAATGGAAGTTTTATAAAGGGTTTCAAGGGGCTCAATCCCTGCATTCAGCCATTGACAGGTTGCCAGTAAATCATTGGGCCAAAACATGTGCAAGGACAACTTGGGTCTAAGGGTAGTTTAGGGTTCAATTAGTCTATACACTGTAAGAAAAAGCTACGGTACAAACTGAACACTCATGTATGCACAGGGGGAACGCCTCAAGCTGGGATTTGAACCCAGGATCTTTTAGCTACAAGGCATTCTCCAACTCTGGGGAAGAGACGAAGCAGGGAGCAGTTTGAGGCAGAAATGTGAGCAAGATGTACGTCATCCCTACATAGAATCAAACCAGTGGGATGGCTTTAACATCTCATAGTGTCTCAGTCGTTTCACAAACTTCAACTAGATGGCAAGAAGACATTTAAAGCCCCACTCCAAGTGCTTGGTGAAAGGGACCCAAACAATATCCACTAAATTCAATGAACTGAGGGGACATTTAAATAGGTGCAGCAGATGAAAAAAAGCACAATTTATTTGCTCCAAATATTTTTATAACGTTTTTTTTCCAACAAAACGTACTGACCATGTAGGAAGGGTAGTCTTTCTATCATCTGCCACGGCAGGATAGAAGGAGGAAGAAAAAAAGGGACCTTGACTGCATTGCTGTGGCAGGTAGCTTAGCGGGCCATGGTGGTCCTGACCACCCATCAAACTCCATCAGCCCAGCAGAAGATGAAAATGTACTCATGTATTCAACCCCTTGGTAAGAAGAAAAGGGTTCCTCCAACCTGGACAGTCATGGCTGAGGATGCCCAGCCAGCCTTTATGGTCAGCAGAGGCTGGCTGAGTGTCCAAGCGATGGTTCCAGTTCTAGTCTGTAGTCTGTTGTGGACCTCTTGCTCAGAACTTCTCCATGGTTTGTATCTGCCGGTCATAAAGGGAAGATCATCAGTTTGCTTGGCGTCTCTGATAATTAACTATGAGGTCAGGTGGTGGTAAAACCAAATGAGCACGGTGCATGGTCAACAAGCTGGTTCCTGCTTTGGGTGTAGTCAGCAGTTTTCACATAGAGACAGAGAGAGTGCCACTTGTTGCAACCAGGACAAATATAACCAGGTTTTCCCAGGCTTACAAATTGGAAACTTTGGCTAACATCTCAGAGGTCTTATATCCATCCTAAAGTCCTTTAACCTGCTGGTTCAAGTTTCCTAGAGCCAGTTGAAACAAAGGAGAACATTCTTCATGTTTCTGTCAGCCCAATTTGGTCCAGTTTCTTTCCCATTAACTAAATGACTTAAGAAAAGGATAGTATGGTAAGAAGCAAAGTAGCGCTGATTCAACATATATCTATACTATGTGGCAGGGTTGTCAACTTTAGCTTGTCCTCTATTTTGCACTCTCTCACTCCACCCAGAATACATTTCAGTCCACATGAAGAACACGCCTGCACTCAAAACACTTTTCCCACACCTTTATTAAACATTGTATGAAAACACAGTTGTACTTGGACCATTCTTTCTGTGATTCCTCTACAGATGCCTGCAGCTTTTGGTGGTGCTGCCTCAGTGCTACACAGAGATTCAGTTGGTCAGGATGCTCAGGATGATGAAGCTGGGGCATTTGGTTAGGACATTTTGATTCCTGGTTACCTTCCTCACTCTGTAAAACTGATGGTCCTCTCTCCTTCAACAATGTAAACTGGAATTCTGGAAAGACACATTTAGAAAATGGATAATGCTTGCAACGAAAGCTATATGTAAATAACCCGCCAAGTTTGGTCGACTCATTTTTTAACAGGAAGATAGACAATAAAAACCATTTATAGCATCACAGACCATGAAGGAAGAGAGATTGGTCTTGCCCTGATTTTCCTCTGCTGTGAGAAATCTTTATTAGTTAACGTTTTATTGCCAACATAATACGAAATGTTGAAAAGTTAAAGTCTGTATTTTAATCTTGAGATTTGATTGAAGGTGATAGATCTGTTTGCTGCCTCACTGTCATCTGATCTCTGCAAGCAGAAACAGGCATAAAGTGTTTGTTTCTCTTTATCATATCTCAGTGTTCAGTGAACAACACTAATGTGCACTAATCTTTGAAGCACGGAAATCAATAAGGCGTCCACCCACCCACTTACCCACACAACATTTAACTCCGCAGTTAACTCGGGAGAATCCAGCTTTCACACATCCGTAGCATGTTAGGATCACTTGTGGATTCAAAAGTGTGTCAACAGACCATGTGCACGCACACCTCCCCCCCACTCCGGGGATTTACATCAGGACACACTGCTTGTTCTGTTATGAATCTTATCAGAAGACAACATGACCTTCTTCAAGAGTCCGCAAATATGAGATAATATGTCCCTTTCCCTGTGGGGATGACTACAAATGCTCTCATTTGTTTTAGTCAGTGCTACAGGAAGACAAACCTTTCTCATGTGAAAAGTGAGCAGCTAACACCGCAGCCATGAAACTACCAAAATCACAGCAGCAAAGCGACTTGTACAAACAGAGTCATTAAGCCGATGAACAAGGAGCAAATCTCTCTGTCAACAAACTTATCCTAACTTCAGGGAATGCCGCTCCCTCCTCAGTGTATGACAGGCAGCTTAGCCAGACATGGCCAGAGGCGGGTGGAAACAGCTGGCCTGGCTTCACCCTGTCCATAGGTAACACTCTCAACCTGGAGAGCACACAAGTGTGAGAGCTCACGTGTCGTTTGCTCTGGCAGAGTGCGCCTGGACCCCCTCCCGTTCAAACATATCTCCACCGAGCTGTGCTTGTTCCATGCCAATCCAAACTGTTTATTTAATATGGGGAGAGCTTCATGCATGACTGTAAAGAAAAACAGCCAGTGTGGACAGGTCTTTCTTCAATCTGCTACTGTCTCAGTGTTACACTGAAGCTCCTGTTGAAAGACTTTTACACTCATTCAGCACTACCTGTCTCCTTGACCTGATTTGTTGCAGCTCTATCTGCTTCTCTGAGATATCCCATTCAGTTCTCCTACTGAATGGGAGAACATGAGGACAAGAATTTGAATATCTTGAAGAGTTTAACAATATTCAATTTTTTTTGTTGTACCTGTAATTCTGTAGGGGGACAGAGCAAAAATGAGGAGAAGGCAAATCTCACAAACACAGCCTGATAGAGGAAAAGAGAATGTGACAGAAAGCATCATGGCAATCTAGCTGAGAACAGATCTTGGAGAGAGCCTGTTTGGAGAAAAAGAGGACTTCTAGTTATCCCCCAAACTCCAGAATCTTTTTTAGAGTTTTATAAGAAAGGTGTAATATGGTGATGCTAGTCTGTTCTAGCCTTATACTTTGCTGGGAGTTTGCCCTTCTCTTAAGGTTTTAAATTAAAAGTAAAATTATATGTCTGCTTCCCAGTTCCCAGATTGCTGGAGGTCCATTTCCCCCGCATTTTGGAAACTATCTGCTTGGGGTGAAATATAGTAATTAACACCAAATGGAAAATCCCAACTGTTTCCCAGCCTGCAGGTAGAGCGTTCGCAACTCGGATGTGACGTCATTCCCAGCTCCAAGCTATGATACACCAGACAGATTAAAAGCAGCAATAGCTTCTTGTTGGTGCCAAACTAAGGAGGTTGCTTCATAGTCTTTCCCTCAACTTGTACTGATCATCTGTAGTTCAGAATCTAAACTTCTTAAACTGATCAAACCTGAACTGGATACGTCTAACCAGAAATGCTTTAAAACACAGTTTTAGAGATTCCTAAAATCTATTAGTGAAAACACAAATATGGGGATTCCTTAAAATGTTACAAAAATTCACTTGGCTCTCATGAACTCAGTACGATGTATGGTTTTATCCATGGATGTATGGTTATGCAGACTGAATGGAGATTCTCTTTGCCAAACCAATAAACTGACTTTGTGTTTTGGTAACAAATTTAAACGTTGAACTAAAGCTTGAAATTACCCACTTAGGTGCTTGCACACTGAGCACACAGCACAAGCAAGGCTGTTCATCCATTGTTTTTCATTTCTTGGGTTAACATCACATTTTTTATTCTTCAAAGATAACTGGCAGCCAGAATGAAATCCAGGAGTTTAAACAATGAGTGTGATATGTAGAAATGTGCTGCGGAAAACCTCCTTTTCAGCTGGATTTGAAATGGATCAGCTATCTGAGCCTCCAGGAAACCAGAGTTGTAAGATTTTATTCCTAGCATGTGGTCACGCTCTGGTGATTACATCTGAGCTGTATGAGCGTCTGCGTTTAACACTTACTCCCAGAGCAGAGAAACACAGGCACAGTGGAGTGCTTCAGGTGTTTCAGCTGCATGGACAAGCGCAACATGCATCGCTCGCCCTGCATCCATTTCCACCACGTAAACGCTCACTTCAATTGACAAGGACATGCTACAACCTTCCTACATGACAAAGCAGTTGACTGTGAAGAGCCGGGTCTTACACAGGTAGTTGACTCTTAACGGTGCGTTTCTTCTCAAGGCAGACCTGTTCACAATGTTATGACTGCAATGTGTTCATGCTGTGCGGGGCCATTATGAGAGCTGC
This sequence comes from Characodon lateralis, assembly GCA_036250325.1. Classification (NCBI taxonomy): domain Eukaryota; kingdom Metazoa; phylum Chordata; class Actinopteri; order Cyprinodontiformes; family Goodeidae; genus Characodon; species Characodon lateralis. The sequence goes on from JAHUTJ010034771.1 coordinate 7,249, forward strand.
ACACTTATCTGCCTCTTTGACCTACCAAGAGATAAGATATAAGCATTTGTGTTATACAAAGCATTGTGTAAATAGTTTATGATTGCCCATATTGAATCAGTAGCAGCAGTCATGGGCCAAATGCCAAGTTTTCTTGTTTTGGTTATTTACATAAAAGCAGCAATGAAAATCTTATCTCAAAGAAAGACACAACGGTCTCAAAGGTTGCAGAGATGCAGGACGTAAATGTAAAGGTTTAGTTAACATCAGAACATTTGGTCTTCATTCGGTGTGACTTGAGGGTATACATACAATGATCTGTACTGGAAAAATGAAGCTCAAACATTTCTCTGCTGTTCAAGATGAAGCTTTGCCTAAGCTTCGTGAAAAACATCCAAAAGTTTTGAATCATCACCACAGCACTTTGTCATGGCATGGAAAAATGTGGTCTGTACCCACCATGCTAACCACCACTATAATTATACTATCAGCAGTCAATCATCTGTCCCTGACTGTGGTTCCTAATTATCACTTAAAAGTTAGGTAATTTAGGGGAATTTCTGAAGGGGGTTAAATAAATTAGATACCACTGTCACCTTTGCTCTACCACACTGCAGAACCAGAGCCAGGGCTGCAAGGGCTGAGTGCATGTCAAGAAATTGGATTTGCTTGACTTGATGATTTGATTTTGAAATATAGACTTAAGCAAAGTAAAAACATTATGTTAACATGTAATCTTAGAACCACAGTGATGGTAATATGAAGGAATGCTTGCAGGGCATGAAAGTCTTGTGGTCTCTATTAAATCATACAGGGAGGTTAATAGAACCTCAGATGGTAAACACATGAAACTGTACACGGACACTTTTTTCTTCAACCAAACTTAGCCATGAATGAAAGAGTAAGTAAAAAAACTAATAAACAATTATACTTTGACTTGTAGAAATGTCTGTAAGTATTAGTAGTTTTTTTTTTTACAACTGTGCAGAATTCTCTGTGGTTTATGGGGATTTGTTTGTATTAAACTTTCAAGCTGAGGTCTGGATTTTGGCTGTAAAACAAGCCCAAATCATCAGCTCTCCAACACTGTGCTTGACCACTGGCAAACATTTTTTTGTGGTGAAATGTCAATTTTTCTTCTGTTTTTCCAAATAAGGTGCTGTGAGCACCTCGACTGCAAACTTTCCAATACAAACTTCTCCGAGATCATTGCTGATCTCTTAACTTCTTGGCATTGTGTCAACAAGCATCTGAATGCTCCAATGCATTAAACTGTCAATGCTTCTTCTTTTTCAGAGGCACAGACACTTAATGATCATCACTTAATCAATGCGATTTATTCTCTGAATTCCTATGCAGGAAAAAAATAACAGGTTCAGTTCTTATAAAAATAAAGAAAACAAAGTCGAACATGTTTATCTAAGGCTATTATTTAAACTATTGCAGGATCTGGGAAAGACCAAATTTTTTGAATGTTGTTTTGCTTTTTTAATAATTTCCATACCATTCATAGTGTTGGTCTGACGTTTACGCTCATCATGGACATGGATGTCATTTTAGAAACAGAATCAGCTTTTTTGCGAAGTTTGGACAGACCAACAAGGTATTTGACTCCTGTACACTTGTAAATATATACACAATTGACTTTACAATGGAATATAACGTGAGCTCAGTCTAAGTATGCATGGTGTTCTGGAACTCTGACTGTCAAGTGTTCACAGAAACAGCCTGGAGGGAAGAAACTGTCTCTGTAGTGGCTGATTTTAGCAGACAGCGCCAACCTGAAGGTAAAAGCATTTTAATTTGGGGGTTTTATGATCCATTTGTTGTGTTTTTGGAGTGGATGTCATAGTTGTGTCATTTTCCGGCTCTGGTGCAGGCAACAATTACATACACACACACACACACACACACGTTCGACAGTTTTTAATGGTTTATTGAGAAAACACAAGTGGAAGATTTCAGGTTTTCTGGATTGGGTCAGGATGAACACTGGAAGGAGAAGGTGACTGTTAACTGGAGGTAAGTTATTGATGAAGGTGGAGAATGATGAGGGGTTGGAGGTGTCGTTAATGTTTGTGGATGAAGGTGGAAGTCCAGGGAGGGTGAGTAACTCTCAGGTTTGGGGTGTCTGAGAGGCTTGCGCTGGCTGAGCACCTGTTTGTCTTTCTCCAGAGTGAGACTGGTGGGAGCGCCACTGCAGGCTGAGGGTGGACAGGCAGGTGAGCGATGGGTTGCTGAGCCACAGCGTAGCTAGGCGGTTGGAAAGTGGAGAAGCAGCGAGGAGACTAAGAGCAGAGACCTGAGGAAAGATCTTCGAGGAAGTCCTCGAGACGGAGGAGCACCAGCCACCGAGGTAGTAACCCAATGCTGGTTGCTGGATCTGGAAGCAAGGAGGCAAAGGTAAGATGAGTGACAGAGTCTCTCATGAAAGAGTCAGCAAGACTTGGCCTCATTACTGCATGTGAGCAAAAAATCTGCCGTCACTCTCAGAGATTCCTGCTCCTCTTAAGCACCTCCTGATGATCCTGATGAGGTACAGCTGCGAGGCCTGCCAGTTGCACCCTGCTGGAGAAGAGTGAGAAGACAGAGAAGCACCACACAAAACCAGTGCACAGCTTAGGGGGTGTAACAGTGGAATGATTATGCAGCATGCAATATCATTGCTCATTGCATCAAAACCGGTCCAACGCCAGTTCTGATGTGTGTTTCAGATTAATGTTGGAACACCCCATCTTGGAAAACCTGTCTTTAAGTGCATTAATGAGTTTGGATGTAGTCCTCTGGTTTTATTATTTCACCCACTTTATGTAATGCACCAGGACCACTGGCCGTTAGCTTGATGCTACCACCATCATGCCTGAAAGTTGGCACTGTTCCTAGGTTTGAAAACTTTACCCTGACTTCATCAACATGACCATGACCAAGTGTTAGAAGCCATCCTGAATGGCCTTCTCAGAGCCCTGACCTGAAACCTGCTGGGAATTGATGGACTATATTTAATGGCAGGGTCGCTCCCAGGAAACCAACCAGTTTAAATGAGCTCTAACATTCTTAATAAGAGTGGTCAAAAATCGAGTTAGAATTATGTCAGGACCTTGTTGATGGCTAGAAAAATCGTGTGGTTTCACAAAAACCCTGCAGAGGGACATTAAACCAGATGTGGGTGGGTGATTCTTGCATAAATGGCATCCAAACAAAATCATCTAAATTCTGAGGCCTGATAAAATGCATTGCAGTCCTGCGCAAAGCACAAAAAATAGTGTTCCTATTCCCAGCAGCAGGGATGGGGCACTAACCCCCCACTGACTGCACCTGCATAAAAATAATCTACAGTAGAACTTGTTCAAGGCTCAGCTGACAGAAGTTCTATTCTTTATCAGGTGGACCTGATACCTTGTGCACCTCCCACCCCACCACATTCTACTGCCGCCCTGGGCATTTGCCTAAATATCCCATATCAAAAACCACCGCAAGAGTCAGCATGTATAAGTTTGACCTTATGTGGATTAGAGCAAAATTTGCATTACACTTAAACCTCTTATAACGCTCTTATAATGTTTTGAAATTCATGCTCTGAATGGCACTGGTCAGCCAGAAAAAGCAGAGCTGAATATTCATGAGGGTCTGATGGGAATTGAGTAACTACAAGCCACCATACAATCACACAAGTACTACATTGATTTGTCCTGCTGCCTGCTTCATTAATGACATTTATTGTATTTACATGGTTGCTTAACTCAAGTGTAACACATTATCAGCAGCTTCTTATTAAATCAATTGCATTGTTGCACTCTTGTCTAAATATCCCCCAACAGACAGCAAACGGCAAACTTTCACCCAGGGGAGGGAAATCAGGTGCATTAACAAGTCAATCAGAAATTCATGTGTGTATAATTTCACAGTGAGCACATCTGACCTTTGTTAATGATGCCACTCAAACCCCGCAGGTGGTGTTTCTCAAATAAACTCCCAGGGGAGCCGCGTGCATCGCTGAAGCTGCACGCTCCTGCTGACTGGTAGAGGAGGAAAGAAGAAAACACACTCCATTAAAGTGAGGAGGAAAAACGTGAAAATAAAAGGGAGAGAACTGTCCAAATCACTTCACATCAAACTCAGCAGGTGTATGTTTGCGTCGTTTTTTTATCACCCCCACCCGACCCCTGCAGCATCAAAATACAAATGGTGTGGCACCAAATTCCTGTGTAGTATGGAGGCATGTTTTCATTTAAGTGAGTGCTGATCTTTGCATGCTTGTTTTCTTTCCCCTCCCAGCAGCTAGAAGAGAGAGCTGAATAGTGGGGGAGGGGTGGAAGTACTTGCCCATTCACAGGCTGGCTTTCTCCTCCTGCAGAGAGAGAGGAGAGTGAGAGCGTGTGCCCAGGCTCTTCCATTCACAGTTGCTTAAATTCACTCTTGCGCTTCCGTCGTGATGGATAGCTCTTGAGATTTTTTTTCCCCCTCTTTGGAAATCACTGTTATATTGTGTCTACTCATCCCAGAGTAGTTTTTGAGCAGTCTTAAGGAGGGGGGTTGCAATGTCCTTGAAAAGCTATTTATCCTGTTCCATCCATAGCCAACTCCAACTTGTTCGCTCTTACAGCCATTTCCAACCATCTCCTTCTTTCATCTCCTAAAGTCCTATTACTTCATCTTCATTTTCCTCTGCTTTCATCACCTGCTGATTCACCCCTTACCTGTCCCACTACCCCTACCACCCAAACCTCCCCCGTCAGCTCTTGTGTCTACTTTATTATTCTCTTTCTCACAAGCTGCTTATTGCATCCAGTACTGTAAGAATCAAATGTGAAGGCTGGCCCCGTTCTCGCTGCTTAAATCTCCCCATGACTGAGCCCAAGAATGTCTGAAATTGAGTGTGAAGACTGCATCAAGGTCAGTTACTCCACCCTATAGGGTCATGACGGATGTCTTGTCTGCTTCATTTGGTGGCCTTATGTAAGGAGGTGAGGGATAAGTATAGCCCAGTCCACTTTTACTGCTTGTTGCTTTATCAAGGAAAAGAGGTGGTCATTCCTACAGGGACTTGCAAAAGTATTCATACCCCTTGAACTTTTACCCCTTTTTGTCACACTAAGACGACACATCAGTAGAATATATTGTGGTGTTTTGTGATAGAGCCAAACATTAGATCGCAAAGAAAGAGAATGTGTAGGGTCAGCACATCCATATCAAGTCCAGTGCCAAAGTTATCTCCAACTAGAACTGATTTTGCCAAAATTTCCCAATTTCACCAAATAAACTACGAAAACTTAGAAGAAATTGTACAGTAACTAAGCTCTTCTTCCTGGTGTTTTGATGTTTTACCCACAGCTTTCCTTAAGAAAGCTTTGCCGGTCATAATGTGTGATTTAACACAAATACACATCCATTTTGTCAGGTGTTTTCCCCCAGGTCCTAAAAACAGTGATTATCAAACTATTGAAAACTATTGAAAAAGAGCACCTTGAACCAGCTGCTAATGCAGAACTACAGGCCTATCTCAAAACTCCCCTTTATTGGTAAGATTATTGAAAAAGCTGTGTTTCAACAGTTAAACACCTTCCAAACAATGACCAGCCACTTCGATGTCTTCCAGTCAGGCTTCCGTGCTGACCACAGTACAGAGACTGCTCTTGTCAAGGTGTTGAATGACATCCGTATAAATGCAGACTGTGGAAGAACTGCAGTGCTGGTATTATTGGACCTTAGTGTAGCATTCAACAATGTTGATCACTCCATTTTATTAGAGTGCCTGGAAAACTGGGTCAGCCTTTCTGGAACAGCACTCGATTGGTTTAAATCCTATTTGAAGGACAGGTACTTTTTTGTGTCAGTAGGTAACTTTACATCAGAGACCACAAAAATCACGTGGCATTCCCCAAGGGTCTATCTTAGGGCCCCTCCTTTTCAATATTTACATACTCCCCCTAACTCAGATAATAATAAACAACAACATAAGTTATCATAACTATGCAGACGACACATAGCTATACATTACGATGTCACCAGGTGACTATGAACCTATTCAAATGCTGGGTAAATGCTTAGAAGAAATCAATGCAAGGTGCCAAAACGTTCTTCAGCTGAATCAAAACAAAACTGAAGTAATAATTTTTAACCCTAAGTTGTTTTAAATCAAGAATAAAAATGTATTTGTTTAGAGTGGCCTCTGACTGTGGTATCTAAACATTATTAGTTAAGTTTTCAGTCCAACTTTCATTTCAGTTTCTTAGCCTACGTGTCGGAGTTCTGGGAGTTTTTTGTTCACCTGCTACTAACCCCATCCAACCTCTAGATGGCACCAGACGCACAGTAGGAGGCTGAGTTCTCCATCAGCCCTCATCAGGAGAGGAGCTTAAGAACCCAACGCTGCCAACACTCCGGTGCCTGAGTGTTAACCTGCAGTGGTAACTATAGCTGGCCAAGACAAATCTCTTTGTGATTTTTTTCTGAGTACTTACCTTCTCGTGTCCTCCTTCTCAGGTTACCTCCAGTTCCGAGCTTCGGTATCCAGTCTGCTTGTGCAGAAAACCCAGACTCTCTCTTTGCAAGAGAACTTCATGGATTATCTTCTCAGTTGGCTGCATTCGGGTTTCAAGGCTCCTCAGGCTTCCTGTGAACTAACCTGGCTCACCCACCACCGTGCTCTCCTCCAAGATTATCCACCTGGTGCCACCTCTACCTCAAGTGCAAGTAAGACAGGATTACCTGGACCATTCACTTACCCGACACGCTCCCGGAGTTTCCATCCATCTTTCTTCTCCCCCCCTGGCGGATCTCCAAATCACTGTCTGTAAGCAAAATATATCAATATCAACAACCCAGAATATTTTCTGCCACTTACCATTGATCCCTTCTCCATACAGCGGTGAGTTCCTGGTTCTCCAGCATTCAATTATGTTTCATAATAAACTTGTTAAACCTTTCCTGTTTCCTGAGTGTATTTCTGCATGTGGGTCAAAGCAGCTAGGAAAAAGATGACAGAACACTCAGGCCAATCTGCCCTAGCAGATACACTCAGGAGGACTCTTTCGGATCATAGCCTCCAGATCCAGTCCCACGGAAACTCACTTCGATCCCTCCTGGAACAACAACGCCACACCAACCAACAGATTGAACAGATGTCCTCATTAATCCAGCATGCTCTAAACAGCCTAAGCCCCGCTGCACCAGAGGGTGCCGCTGAGTCTGCCGTCTCACAACAACTTCCTCATTCCCGTGACATAATTTCCCCCAACCCGGAGAAGTTTTCCGGTGAGGTTGGTAGTTGTGGAGGTTTCCTCCTACAGTGTTAGTGTTTAATTGTTCTCCACAATCCTTTCCCCATGACAATGTTAAAATCTCCTTTATTTTAGGACTCCTGACTGGAAAGGCATTAAGATGGGCTTAGGCTCGCTTTACCGATCATAACCGCTTCGGCTGTACTGAACATTTTATCGCCTCTTGTTCAGTGTAACCAAAAGAGAGGGTCTGCCAGTTGTAAAGGGGAACCTGACGGACCATCACTTCACCCCTACCAATAACAGATTCACCATACCAGCTACCATCTTGTTCTCCCAAGACTCACTCCACTTATCTGCTCTCATTGACTCAGGAAGTGAGCAAAATCTAATCAACCAACGCTTGGTGGAGCAGCCTTAGATCAACACAGAACTTCTTCCTTTCCCTCAACTGGTTTCTGCCATTGACGGTAAGAACCTTCAACAGCTCACACATAAGACCAAGCCTTTAGAATTAATAATCTCAGGTAATCATCATGAACTGATATCCTTCTTCGTGTTTCCTGTTTCTCAGAACCCCCTAGAGTTAGGTTTTCCCTGGCTCCAGAAACACAATCCACTCCTTAATTGGTCAAACTGTCAAATACAGGGGTTGGACAATGAAACTGAAACACCTCGTTTTAGACCACAATAATTTATTACTATGGTGTAGGGCCTCCTTTTGCGGCCAATACAACGTCAATTTGTCTTGGGAATGACATATACAAGTCCTGCACAGTGGTCAGAGGGATTTTAAGCCATTCTTCTTGCAGGATAGTGGCCAGGTCACTACGTGATACTGGTGGAGGAAAACGTTTCCTGAC
>JAHUTJ010034772.1:0-15304 GCA_036250325.1 Characodon lateralis
AGACCTGAAATATTTCAGTTAGTGTGCAATGAATCTAAAATATATGAATGTTAAATTTTCATCATGACATTATGGAAAATAATGAACTTTATCACAATATGCTAATATTTTGAGAAGGACCTGTAGGAAAGAAAAAAAAAACAAAACTGCTTTAGCATTTAGCAAGTTGGATTGGCAGAAACACGGGCTCAATGTCTATCTTCCAGCTGTTCCTCAAAAGCCAATTTTCCATTGCAAGGACATTCAGCCACTACCTGGGATTTTAAAACCCTCTAGACATTTTGGCACAATTTTAGCCAATTTCAATTTTCTGGGTCCACATTTTCCCAGGAGTGGGATTATATGCTGGAGAAAAATTATTGGTGGAGTCTTTCTTGCAGTTTTCTGACCTCCGCTTACCGACCATATTTAAAGACCTGTGTGTTGTCTTTGGGTGATTGCCTGCCTTTTTTCCCCTTTCACATTGCTGGGTTTCATTTACAACACGGTACAACAGTACAAGCAAAAAGCCAGCTGTGCGTTCTCCATCTGGTTTTGTGAACAAATGACAGGATAGAGGGTTCTTGGTAGGGCTTTGCTTTTTTCCATTATCCTGGATTCACTTTGTCTGGGTCAAAAAAATAAATAAAAAAAATAATTTAAATCCCAGGACTCGGCAGGAAAGGGGCTAAATGTGAACTAGATACACTAACCCACTGGAACTCTACTTTTGATCACGTCAGATGACTGTTTACAGTGAGCCAGGTTCTGCTGGAGGTTTCTTTCTGTTAAACACGAGTTTTCCTTTCCATTGTTGCCATATCCTCATCAGGAGAAGGAACTGCTGCAAAGTCAGTGACTTCTTGCAGTCAGCTGTGTCTCCAAAATGGTAATTTGTTTTAACAAGTGGCAATCAAATCTGCACACAAATCTTCAGGTTGCCTTTACCACCTACCTTTGATTCAATGCCTTTTGGAAAGTTTTATCCAAATCTAGATGCCAAATACAGAATGTATTACATGATTATCAAAGAAAGGCAAAAACAGTGCAATCACACAAAATTGAATGAACTACTACTACTTATAAATGTAAACACACAAAAGCTCAGATAATACAGTGTTTCCTGTGCCAACAGTTTGAAGGCGATATGGTCCTTGAACACAGTCTTCATCTCACTGATGGTTGTTAAGATCTGTCAGCCAGACGAGTAGATTTGTAATCCCTCCTATGATGTCCCTCCCATTACTTGTAATTCAGGGGTCAGTGTATGCTTGTATTGCTTCTTTGACCTCCTGTTGGAGAAACGTCATGTTAGCAGGAGATCTGTAGCTCAAAATGCGATGAAAGTTGCCTGGTGGAGAACAGAGATGCCATATACTGCTTAACCCATTCGTACCAGAATTTTTTTTTTAAATGCTAAAAACATCTAGCTCTTGTTTCTCAAGATATTTGCCCTTTCTAAACAAAGCGTACTTGAACTGAAGCGTCAGTCATCATAGTCGGTTCTGATTTTCTCTTTGTAAGGAGGATATTTGTCAATAACAATTTTGAAAGATTTTAATTTTTCCTTCAAGAGTTACAAACAGTGCAGTTCTTAATATTCCAGTGAAAAAGTATGAAAACTGCATAAAGTTTAGGAGAATTAGAGACACCTGTTTGTATCTCTGAATAATTAATCTAAAGCGACTGCAACAAGCAGATCTTGACTTAAATTTAATCATCTTTACAAACTGGAAAATACCAAACAGTTAGGTACAAGTCAGACAATTAGTTCAGTTGCAACACACTAAACTGCAATTTCCTTTGCAGGAAAATAAAGTGTACTTTTAACCAACATTTCCATCCAACTATGAGACAGACGCAGAATCATCATGGGAAAAGTTTTGATTTTTAAGCCTGTAACTTGCTGCTCCCGACATCCTGGCATCTCCTTACTAGGCAGATGCTTCAAAAATAAAAGTACTCATCTTCATCTACGAAAAAGTTTACAAGGTATACACTCCTGACCAAAATCTTAAGACCAGTTAAAAAAATTGCAAGAATTTGCTTTATGCTCTATGGATCTTAAGGTTCTAAATGGAGCTTAACAATGCTAAAGAAACAGGGAGCATTAGACAAAAAATTTTGAGCAGGCAATTTATTGAAAACAATTTAACTGAAATAGGCTGGTCATCATCAGATCAAAGGTTTAAGACCATAGCTAAAACAAAAACGAGAAACCCCCCCCCTCATAACCGAAATCAATTGCTCCTTTTTCACTAGTCCCTACTCAGTGTAGTGTGACACAGCGCCACTCGCTTTTTAAGCTTTTCCAATAGTAACTGTTACGGGAAACCATTGCTAGTTTTAGTACCAGCTTGTTTGCAGTTCTAAGCAAGCCGACTTGCTGAAAACGGTCACCGATTGGGCAGAGGGAAGCGTCACTAATTACAACAAATTTTAATATCTTCCACCGTTAAATCATTGTACTCTGGCTCATTGTGCTAATGAGCAACATGCTCATCCAGGAGGACTGAATGTTGAATCATTGATTCAATGCAATCTGCTGGGTTTCCTTAGAAAAACTTTGACAGGCATTGTGAAATTGTCCTGTTGAAAAGCCCCGTCAGTACCACACAGACGAAGGTCCTCAGTCATGAGGGATGCCTGCATTGGAAGTCACCAAGGCCACAAAAGGTAAAAAAATTTTTGCATCAGAGAATAAAACTTTCTTACACCTTTCAGTCTCCAATGTCTGCTCCTCCCTTGCAAAGTCCAAATGGGCAATTTTGTGGCATTGAAAGAGACATGGCCTTTGGAGTTTTTCGCTTTTGAAGCCCTTCACTCGCAAATGGAACCCGACTGTTGTTGGGCTGCGGTCAGCATCAGTTATGGGCTTAATTCGGGTCAAGGATTGGATCTTGCAGCTCAGCGTTGGTGAAATTTGTTTGGGTCTACTACTTGATAATGATCTCTTCAGATCTTTTAAGAAATTCAAAAATGATTCTCTTCCTGCATCCAACCTGAGCAGCTATTGTACAGTATGAGAGGCCTTGCTTATGCAGCTCAACAATCTGAAGGTACTCAGTGTGAGTACTTGAAAGAAAATTACAAGGAATTCAAACTTTTGTGCAGATTTAGGCTTTTAAAGGCTGTGGTCTTTTGATTGGATGACAAAAAGCACATTTTAGTTTAAATGCAGTTGTCAATAAATTGCTCAAAATGTTTCGTCCCTTGCTCCCATTTCTTTTTTCAGCATTGTGAAGCTCTGCTGAGAACCTTCTAAAGATCCAACAGTGCAAAATGCTAATTCTTGCATCTTTTTAGCTGGTCTTTAGATGTTGATCAGGAGTGTACATAACCAATACAATTAATGATGAATTGGTCAATACTTCTGTGAGTGCACAAGTGGGTAAAGTTCAACTAAAGCCATGAATAGGGAAGCTTTTGTCAGTGTAGAGTGGGATTCTACACAATGTAAAATTCATTAATTAACCTGTTACTGATTGGTTAAGTGAACAACAGAGATAACCATGTAGAATAAAATTTTTGTATAGAAAGCTTAGTCTTACAATTTATTTTTTTTATAAACTAAAAGCTTTGTCCCTATCTCACTTTACAGAGTGAAAATGTGAAAAATAAAAGTTTTGTTAACAGATTGGCAAATAACCTGACAAGTTAAAAATGGTCAATCCAGGTTAGAAGTTTAGCAATTACTGGAACACCTACTGCTAACTTTAATCAAAATTTTTTGAAGGATATTTGGTACAACTTTTCTGCATCACATAAGTTCTGAAAAACAAATTTATCAGGTCTGAATGGGTTAGCAAAAATCGGTTCAACACACAACCAACCAAAAAAGAAAGAAAACATGCTAAAAACAGAAAAATAAAAATCAATAATTCAAGGGGCACTCCACCAGTGGATACTAAACTGATGAAGACTGTTCCGAAATCTTTGTATGGGTCTAAATGAAAATGTATCACAACATTAACATTTTCATACTTGTAAGATTTAGCAATTCCCAAGACTGAGCTGAGGCAGGTTTTCCTCTGGCTAATGTTTCTAATAAAGTGCACTAGTGTTTTGCTGTAGGAGTGCCCCTTAGATGAGGATGACCCAAAATTACAGATAATTATTTCATTATTCACAGATGAGCAAATACACAAAACTACAGCACAAAAAAGTACAATAGACTTGTGACGGTTTTACAAAAACCGTTGGGAGTTCAAGGCAACACCCCAATTGTTAGTTGTGACCTTGTGACCCAATTCTCTAAGAATTGTTTCGTTTAGCGGTCTAGTCCTTCATAGGTAAAAATCCCAAAGGGTTAGAGTCCAGGATAATGTTGGGAAATGGCATTCTGCCCAAGAACTTCCTTGTAAGATGAATATCAATAGGCCATAATATTAACCCTTGTGTGGTGTTCATGTTGTTTTTACTCAGCCAATGTTTCTGGGTCTGGTGAACCCGTTGCATTTTGGGATTTTTAATGCCTCACAAGCAAACACTTTTATAAAAATACTCAACAGATGTTTACTTCATCCCAATTTCAAGTAGTATAAAGAAAATAAGTGGTTAAAATGTGCCCTTTACTTTTGGTAGATCACATTTATAACCTTTTATTTAAAACGTAAGAAAATTTAATAAAATCATGTTATGAGTGGAAACAAATTTACAATTAATTTACATTAATTATATCATTTTTCCTTCAGTAAATAATGAAATTGGTCCCGCAGACCCAAATACCACATAAAGGTTAAACCAGTATTAGGTGAGATGGTCTGCATTACCAATTTGGCAAACTGCATTAATATTATTTGAAACCTCAACCTGTTGACTAGAGAAGTAATAGTAAAACAAAGCCTTTGAGGTGGCCCTCCATACAATATTGGTTTTTGACTCCCATGCATTCCTTCTGTCCACTCAGTGGAAGTAAAACATTCTCAACATTCTCTAGATTCTTCCAGGGGATACTAAGTAAATAAACAAGTGGGGATATTAAATCTTATCAAACTTCTCCTGGCAACAAGAGATACACAAAAAACGTCCAGAGGGAGATGAGCAGGAGACATCCTAATCCAAACCACTACATGAATAATCAATGTTATCCTGCTTTTGAACTTGCACTCCTAACATCTCCATTTAAATCAATGAGTGCAATGCTGCTGGAGGAACAATAAGAAAGGCAAAGAGGCTCATTCAGCATTGGCCATCCAAAACTCAACTGATCTCCAAAAAGCCCACCCTACAGCAGCCTCTGCGCCAACTAAAAAGATACATCCCTGCCTAATCATTAGAGACTTGCTTTATGAGGCACGGGTCCGACAGAATATACAAGGAAGTTGTTTAATGCTGTGGCTGGTTAGTGGGCAGCTCATCTTAATCATTGACTGGATTAGCAGATTTGTTCTGTCACAAAGCCAGAAAAAATTATCATCCCCAAAGGTTGTTTTGCAAAATAAATGAGGGCTGAAACATGATTATGGCTACTAGCATTACAGACAGAGCTTTGCTTTTAAATATAAATGCTGCTTCTGTATGTTAATTCTAGTCATACTAGCCACCCTACATAAAAAAAACAACAAATTATTGCATTATGCAATATGATGCAATGAAGATCAAGTAGGAGAAATTTCATGATCAGATGCAATCTCAAGCAAGCATCGGTGAGAACCACAAATATCTGTTTTGGTTTTAATATAAAGATAGTCAACATTATCCAGAAGTTATATTTTTAGAAGGTCAAGGGAGCTTGCGTCCAAATTCATCATCTTTGACTTAATTGCACCACAGCATTCAATGCAAGAAACTTCAGTTTCACGTTGAGGATCTTACAATACATTTGGTATGAGAACAAGTCTCAAGTCTTACACATCATTACCTTAAACAAATGTGTTTTTTTCTTCCTGTCTTTTTCAGTCTAGGTGCATTGTTTGGAAGTACCCATCTGTGTAAATCCTTAAGCTCAACATAAAAAGTCAAAGTTGCACACCCTTCAAGTGTAAACAAGCATTAACAATAAAGTGGCGAAGAAAATGTTACAGAAACAATGTTAAATCACATAGAGAAAGCCATACATTCTCCAAGTTAGATCACCTTGACAAACAGTTTTTCCACTTCAAACATGATAGCTTTATGAACAGATATCATTTATTCTGATGACCTAAAGTGCTACCAGAAATTATTCACAGCCCTTCACTTTTTCCTGTTACGTTATACTTATTCTCAGAGTTGAGTATTTTATTCCCCTCAAAGATCTAAAATTAGCATCCCATAATGAAAAGGGGAAACGCTTTTTTTTTTTTTTTTATGATGTGCACAGCTTTTAATGACAAAAGTATATTATTGCAGTGTTTCATAAGTATTCACAGCCATGGCTTAATATTTTGCTGAACTACCTTTAACAGCAATCGCAGCCTTCGATCTTCTTGGGCATGTTTCTGAAAGCTTGGCACCCCTGTTTTTAGGCATCATCTCCCATTTGCTCTGCAGATCCTCAGCTTAGTCAGGCTGGATGGACAGCGTTGGTGAACATTTTTCAGTCTTTCTAAAGATGTTCAACTGCGATGGCAGGGACACTCTTGGAGATTTGCAGGCTACTTCTGAACACATGACTTTGTTATCGTTGCCAGTGCGCTTTGCGTCATCATCACAATGAAAGTCACATCATTTTAGTTTGAGGTCCAGAGCATTCTGAGGAAGGTTTTCTTGAAGCTTCTCTCAAATCCACTGCTGTCGTCTTACCCTCTATGTGGACAGGCCTCCATTTGGTGACCTAGAAAACATCCCACAGCAATATGCTGCCATGCTTGACATGATGCTTGGCGACTGGTAGAATGAGTTAGGAATGGTAGCCCTTCTGGATGGCTTTATCTCCACAGAAGAACGCTAGAACAACATCTCTGATCACAGTCCTTTGCTGATTTATCAGTTTGTTCAGCCAGTGAGATCTGGGGACTGTCCTGTTGGTTCCAAGCTTGTTCCATTTCCAAATAAATAAGACTGTAGTGCTTTTTAGGACGTTCAACGCTGCCAACATTTTAGTTTTTGCTTCCCCAGATTTGTAAGCCGAAGGTCCAGTCTCTGAGGGCTACAGACAGTCGTTTCCATAGCTGGAATTCAGCTGAATTGCAGAAGCATCTAAAGGATGATCAGTGGAAACAGGATGCACTTGAACAAAATTTTAAGAGCCATCCTAAAAAGATTTGAATACTTTTGCTTATAAATTTTCAAATTGGTTTTAAAAAGCCTTTTAGACAACAAAATGTAGGAAAAGTGAAGGGAGTGAATACTTTATAGTACATAGGTGAATGCTAACAACTATGTTTATGCATTTGAACTACAGCACCAAAACTGTTGCCAACATTGCATTCATTTACATCCATTACAGAGTAACAAAAAAATTTGTTTTTGTTATTCAATGGCTTAATTCCAAACCGGAAACTCAGTGACAAACTGTACTGAAGATGCAACAAAAAAAATATATATATATAAAAAAAAAAAATGACACATAGGCACAGCAGTTGAGACACACCCAAACACACGATAGCTTCCAGGAAACGGAAATGAACCCGACACTACTCTGACAAAACCAAAAACCAGCAAAAAAAAAAAAACAACTGCTTTGTTTTGTTGTGCTGGTAATGCTTATACTGAAAAATATATCCTGGAGCTTCAAAGAGCTCAATATTAAGCCCAAGTAAATTTATTATAGCTCTTCAACACTGAAGACACAACACTTTGATACAAAGCAAAACAGTCAGTGCACAGCGGGTACAACAGTGTAAACTTGCTGTCCCAACAACACAGCTGAATGGAGATGGGCTAATTGGGCACAGTTGGGATATTTTCACTTAGTGGTGTACTCACTTTTGTTGCCAGCAGTTTAGACATTGATGGATGTGTGTTGGCTTATTTTAAAGGGGAGAGCAAACTCACACTGTTATACAAGACTTGCACTGAATGCTGTACATTGTATCAAAGTGTCATATTCATTGTTGTCCCACGAGAGTAATAAAATATCTACACAAATGGGAGAGGTGTACTCACTTTTGTAAAACATAATAAGGAACGATTAAGCCCTGTAAAACTAATATGCTAGTGCCAACACTGCACAGTTTAAAAAACATTACAGTTTTCCTTACAAATCTGTTCTGCTCATCTATAATTTGCAACAACCCATTTATTTCTCTTCATTATTTTCAAGATGGTGTCACAGCCTTGATGCTTTGCTCTCTAGTACTTGATGTGGTTTTTCCACTCTTCGCAAACATCCTCTGGTGACTGAGTACAGAGGAACACCTAAACTTCAGACTGACCTCTCTTGCCATTTTTACGTCGACCCAGACTTGACTGGGACGAAGCTGCTCTCTATTGCCTCTTTTCCATTCACGGTTCCAGCCCCGCACGGCTCCACGCCGCTCGATCTCGCTCTACACAGCACGAAACCTATTGTGTTTCCATTGACTCACTGACAGCTGGAGTTATGGCTTGAAGTCCGACCTCCAAATGTCAGCATCATGCGCTGTCTATTAACGGTTATGGTCTTTTTTATTTGGTGTGAGCCTAGCACGAGATAAGTTTAACGTTACAACATGCAAAATAAAATAAACACTCACTATAGCACATAATCACCTCCAACAGTGATCGGTTTGACCCGGTTTGGCCATTGTGGTCCTTAATATTTTTGTAGTTGCTTTTTAGTTTTTCGAGCTCTACTAAGCACTGCGGTGTGCTGTAAAATCTGTGGCTTGACATTCTCTGCACGACCTCAGCGAACACTTTCTCATGCCACCGACATACAGTTGACCAGCCTTTCTGTGCCCAGATTGGACCTGCTGATAAGCAGGGACCAAGAAAGCCAATAATGGACTGGAAAAGCCAGTAATGGAAACGGTCACAAAATGGGCTGGGTGGAGTGGAGTTAGCCAAAGTAGAGCCTATGATAAAGAGGCTTTAGGGAACATCCCCCCACCCTGTGCAGAACCCCGTCTGGCAGACAACTTTAACAGCTTCTCCTCTGTATGGTTTGAAAAACAGCTGTTCACACCTCTCACCAACTTGTCCACATCTCCTCTGACATAAAAGCTCTACATTGTACCTGATTGTGCATCTCCTTTCTATCAGAGTACCTACTTGTACAGGTCTAGGGTTAGGAAAAGGGTAGCCAACACATCTGCAGACCCCACACATCCTGGACCCAAACTGTTAACTTTCACCTTCAGGTCAGATCTACAGAGTTTGTTCCCACCAAATTTAAATATTTAATGTATGTACATTGAAAGCAAAGTGGAACTAAAATCTATTTTTTTTTTTGTGCACAAATGTGGCCAATAAAGCTGATATTTTGAAAGTCTGAATTAAAAAAAAAAACAACAAAAAATAAAAACTAAATTCCACCCAAATCCAAGGTCATCGTTGCATATAAGAATTAGATTTTAAATTACCTACCTAGTTAAATAAAGGGGAAATAAAATAAAACAAATATTTGTACTCAGCTGCTAGTAGTGCTAGTAGTGTCTGAATAGGAATCTGGAAATACAAATATTATTTCTATCTCTAATTTATTTTTCTGTCAAGAAAACAAGGAGATGATCATTGTACAGACCTTTCAAATAGAATTTAACAGTTACTGGTAACTAGGGCTGCAACTAACGATTATTTTGCTAATCAGTTAATATTTTGACTTATTTTAGATAAACTGATTAATAATCGGATGGCAAAAGGTGCTTAATAGGAGATTTTGTGTCAGAAATTGAATCCAGTGAAGCTAAAGCTATGCCACTTGAGGAGTTCTGCATATTTACAGACAAAGAAGGTTTTTCATCTTAAATGCAAAATGTATATTTTTTGGAACAGTTTTGTCTTAATTACTGCTGAGTGGTCTGCTCCTTCAGAAAATGCCATGTTTTGACTGTATATTCCAGATAACGATTATTGGATTACTGAATTATTTTCCAATTATTTCAATAACTGATTGATCCAATTAATTGCTTCAGCTTTACTGGTAACTAGTTCTTAATATGGTTACTGTAGATGAAAATATTTTTCAAGGGATGAATAACTTTTGAATTGACTTTTTGCCACCACTACCTTCTTTTTGCAGAGATCGATAGGTGGGCATTCAAAAAGACCTAAACTGGGATCAAAAAGTCAGATGGACAGACTGGAAAACTATGGAGTAATATAAGGATTTAACAGGTCTGGATTAGTATGGAAAAAAATAACTAGAGTGAAGGAAGTATTTGTTTTCCAGACCCTATTCCCTGTCCCATTATCTAAGTTTTATCAGACAGTTGATACTTGAGGAAAGATAAATGAAAAATTTTAGGCACTGTTGTTAATTTGTGTCAAGTGTTTTAATTCTCGTTCCAATCAGTATCGTAAGCGACAATGTCCACCTAAAGATAGCAATATGACTCTAAAATAAATTGGGGAAATATTTAAAATACTTAATAGGGTCAGCATTGCTATGCTCAAGTTAGGTTTAATAATGTGTGAAATAAAATGTATTGTGTAACTTAGTGGCTTGCTCAAAACAGGCCTCTGTGTATGTGTGTGTGTCTGACCTAGCTATAATCTGCCCTGCAACAGTGAAGATATTTCTGTACATGTCTGCAGAGAACAGCCAAAAGTAGAATAACAGGAATGTTGTGAAGGTCGAACAGACAGCTGAATGCCAGGNAGGTTTAATAATGTGTGAAATAAAATGTATTGTGTAACTTAGTGGCTTGCTCAAAACAGGCCTCTGTGTATGTGTGTGTGTGTCTGACTTAGCTATAATCTGCCCTGCAACAGTGAAGATATTTCTGTACATGTCTGCAGAGAACAGCCAAAAGTAGAATAACAGGAATGTTGTGAAGGTCGAACAGACAGCTGAATGCCAGGTGTAAGAGTTCAACTGACACTCGATGAAATGTGTTTTTTCTTTGTATTTGTATACGCCTTGCTTTGGAATGAAAACCCTGGTCTGGGGGAATCAGATCAGAAGTGTTCGTGGTGATGCAGCTGGAACTTCTTCCCCGGCCGGGCAAAAGAAACTGTGCAGCCTCTGTGTTTCCTTTTATTATTTAGTTTTACTAAAACAGTATGGCATATGACTTAGTTTTTCCAAAACAAACGAGCACGCAGGGGTTTCTGGGAAACAACTCCAACAATATGAATCTCTAATAATAAATTGGTATTTATTTAAAGCGAACAAATAGCAGCTGGCTTTTTTGTTTTTTCATCAAAGCTGTCAATGTGTGATGTAGGCTTTGGAAAAAGTGTATATTCACAGCAGGAAAATAAGATAAAGTAGTCCCTTCAGACAGATGCAGACATGTAAATGCAGCTAAAAAGCAAACAATAGAAACAAACTTATTGTCAACCTCTTATTATTTTAAGGAATGTCATCTGTCTCCCCATAAAAAAATAAAATGCATTTATTGTTTAAACCACTGGGCAAATTTATGTCTGGTTATTGTCCAGCTAAAATGTATTCAACTCAAAAGATATACCATATTACTTTAATCTAATTTGTTCATTTATTTAAGAATGCATTATTCTGTTTTGGGTTAACTATTTTGCCCCTTTCACGGCTGTGTGCAGTCTTGCAGAGCGGCAACGGTAAAAGGCGCGTCATAATTAACATTTTCCGATAACTGCTAAAGCAGAAGTAACTCAAAAACATCTGCACTTCATTTGCGGCTTGTGGGTTTCAGACTAACCACCAAACAATTCACGACAAAAACACAGGCACAACAAACTGCTCTCTCTTCCTGCAGCAGATAGAAATACTGACTGAGCAGCGCTTCTTGTAAAAACATTGCCGTAGTTGATACTTTGTAGTTGTGCCTTTAGTATTTTTGGAAGTGAAAGGCGAAACAGCAGTTGAGAAGTCACTTTTTTCACTATTTCGTCACAGGATATGAAAAACAAGAACATTCTAATGTGAGGGGGCACATATCTAACTACTACTACTAATAATAATATTGTCACACCTTCCGTCACTCATGTTGAACACAACACGGAGCAGCCGTGCTGTGAATCGTGTGAAATAAACTAATAAACTAAACTTCAGTGCCGCGTTGTTTCTAACATCTTTGCACACGTGCCGATAGCGCGTGCCGACGGCCTACTTTCACCCTTTGTTCTGGGACAAAAAGCGCGCCAACTCGCATGCAAATTTATAGTGACGCTCTCGCGGTTGAATTTTACGGACATGGACGAGGTCACCCACCTGACAATAAATGCTGCACTCCATGGTCGAACACGCACTGATGCTGCGGACAAACTTAAACACTCATGGCTATCTTTGCTGGATTAATTATGCAGGAAGTCGCCATTAGCGTCCATTGTAGCAGCTGACCAAAGTGTCCAACAGTTATCTTGCAGACTGCACGCAGTTGAGAGGGTGTCTGTCCTTTTCCCCGGAGGGCGTTCAAAGTTGGGCTTAAATTCTCTGACTTCTGACTCCTCCTATTGCGGGCGGACCGGTATGGAAGTCAATTAGTGCCAGCTGAGAAAATAAAAAAAAGCCTGGGGAAATGATGTTATTTGCAACAGGTGTTTATAAAATGTTGTGCTGAAAAAAAGTTTCCCTTTATATCAAAAACTGGAGTGGGCTTTCATCTCCTCAACAAGACAATGAAACATTTTCATAAAAAAAAAAAAAAAACAATAATGAATAATGGCAGATCAGCAACAGCAAAGAATGTCATTTATTTTGTGAGCACAAATGTATCATGCATTTGGACATTATTTTCCCTTCCACAGAGGCGGTCCATGAGGCCAGCTGGCACTTGTGTAATCATGGAGCTTTCCAGAACTTAGTGGGTTGGGTTTAAGTAATATTTGCTGACTTGGGAAGTCAAAATTGTTTCTTTATCGAGTTAATAATAATAATGTTAAATAAGTAAATAAACACTGAGCTATGTGCAGCTTCCTCCTACATCTGCTAACTAAGAATTTATTTATTTATTTGTTTGTTTGTTTGCTCATTTTCTTTTTTATGTTATCCTACCAAGGCGGTTTGAGATCAAACCTGGATTACCCTATCAGATTCACAAGCACCTCCAATTAGATTTTACACTTTTACTTGAGAAAGAAACTAAGGAAAATTCTTATTTTAATATAAGATTTATTATTGTTACTGTGTTGTCTGGAGTTTATACAGATGTTTCACTGACATGTTTTCATTCTCCCATGACTCGCCATGAGTATGATAGGACATTTCCAAGTAGAGTCACAGGGTGAGGGCTGGTGAGGCATGTGTCCTGGCTAAGGGATAGTAGGCCTACAGAGCGAGGCAGATGTCACGAGAGGTGCCAGACAGAACTGCATGCGGGGTTGCTCTGAACCCCACAGGACCATAAATGGCAATGGTTGGAAATGTGGTGTGGAGGGTTCCCTGCTTGGCGTGTGGAAAACCCACAAAAGAGACAGGGGAAAACTTGAGTAGTGCACACACGGACCGTGTGACCCCTCCAGGACTGCGGGACGGTTAAAAGATAGTGAGTGCCAAATGCTGAGGGATAAGAAACGAAACATGGTAGAAAGAAAAAAAGCCAGACAGTCTTTCTGTGTTTAACAAAACACAAACAAAAACACAAGAGATTCAGTCCAAGTGAAGTAATACAAAGTTCATATTGTCTTTTGAGGGGTGCCTGGCTCATTTAGAGAACATCAATTTTAAGTTTAATTGTATGCAACTAATGATGTGACTATAATATTTAGCTTTCTGTACCTTTGTGTACTTCTCTTTAATGTTTATTTCCTTTGTTGCCTTTTGTTGTCTCTGCCCACATATGAGCAGTGCTATAGGCGGATGCGGGATGAATGTGGAAGTTTAGGAGGAAAACCTATGGACTCTGACTTATTTGAATATTTCTGATGACATCAGACTTTTTATAGCAATTTTTCATGTGTAAGCTACCCTATATGAAGACAACCCAATCCGGAACAAATTGTTTAATTACTGCCAAGTAATAAAACCTTACCTCCTGATTAGGGAAAAGTCCTTAACCAAGCCAGCTGTCCAATCTTTCAGTGGTTCTCCTATTCATAAAATATTCACCTTTACAATAACCTTGTGAACACTTTGTTTTTATGGTTTTAGTCTTTATTTTATCTTTTCTGATACTGTCCCATGTCATGTGATGTTTTATGGTATAATTAATTAATTTTATGGCTTAATTAATTGTTGGCAAAGACAGGTCAAACATTAGTACAGGATTGTGTTGGTATTATAGTGACATTATAAGTGTATTAAAATTGTGAAAAAATAAAAGCATTATTTTAATGATTGTTCAAACGAATTATTATTTTACATGTGCTCTACTCATCATTAACATAATCCTGTCTGGAGAATTATGCCTTGCATAGGATCATTGTAGATTATGCAAATCAGAAAAACAATATTTGTAAAGCATAAATAGGTTTACAAAGCAATGTGCACATTGGACAATTTATTAGAGCTTAATTAGCTTAAACCCAGACGATACAGTCTATCAACAGGATATGACTTAAAATATAAAAATATAAAATAACAACAGTTACATGTAGAAACTAGAACAATTCAAGCCAGAGACACCAGTGTACTGTCAGTAGTAGTAAAATACAGGCTAAATACATCACATTTATCATGAAACCGAAGAACACAGTGTTGGAAAATATTCATGCTATGCTTATAGGATCTACATCGTTATACTCAGGTTATGCTTAATAAGGTGTGAAATAAAATATATTGTGTAGCTTAGAAGCCTGCTTCACAGGCCTCTGTGTGTGTGTGTTTGACTTAGGTATAATCTGCCTTGCAACAGACAAAATGTTTTTGTGCAAGTCTAGTCAGCGGCAGCCACAGTGGAATAACAGGAAATGTTGTGCAAAGGTCGAAATGTCAGCTGAATACCTGGTGCAAGATAACTCCGGATATGGTAACAGACAGTTTCAGCTGACACTGACAAATGTATGTTTTTTGCAATGTACACGCCCTGCTTTTGAATAAATATAGCCGAAAGCTGGGGAGGACGTCAGAAGTGTTCGTGCAAGGCGGCAGCAGCTGGACGACTTCTCCCCCTGGCCAGGTGGAACAAAAACCGCGCGTCTTTGTGTTTTATTTCACTAAGTATAGGATCGCTTTTTCCCAAACAAACCAATTCGGGGGAGTTAAATAGGACTCCGACAACAGTGAAAATGTTCTTCCTAAAAACAATCAGAAAATTTTCAAAGAGCCCATGTCGAGGTAGGAAAACTTTACTGGCCGTGCGTTAACTCTTACATTACTCCTCACCTCTCATCGACTCTTTTTATTTGGCACCCAAAAGGACAATCCTCAGTCAGAGATCAGTTGTACGTTTCCACA
>JAHUTJ010034773.1:0-15300 GCA_036250325.1 Characodon lateralis
CGATCATTGACCTCCTGCCTAGGGTGTCCTGGTGCCAAGTGCACTGATGGACACCCTTATGTTTGAACATGGTGTTCATTATGGACAATCTGTGACTAGCACAGAAGTCCAATAACAAAACACCGCTTGGATTCAGATCGGGGAGGCCATTCCTCCCGATCACGCCTCTCCAGGTGTCACTGTGGTTTCCCATGTGGGTGTTGAAGTCCCCCAGCAGAATAATGGAGTATCTCTCGACCTCCGGCACAAGCTCAGACTTGAATGGAGTCTGAGAGTTTAGTATCTTTCAGCGATTTGCAAAAACATTTTGGACCCAATGGCATCCTGTTTGTCTCCTCCCATCTGCTGAATGTCTGACATGAGCTGTGAAATGCACTTAAAGATACGCTTTAATACATTTTGTAATCGGCTGCAATTAAAGTGATTGAGTTCTTGTTGGTGACAGCGTTTCCTGCAAACAGCTGCTTTAGAGTGGAACGTCAGATAGATCCCCGAGATGCTGGACTACCATCAGCGACTGACCTTTTACATTTTACATTCCATGCAGCTGTGAACAAGGCAGTTTGTTTCGCTGCGGCGCCTGCAGGCTTCTGTGCAGCTGTGTGCGATTATGGATGAAGTCATGAACTGAACCTTCCTCCTCCTCTTTGTCTGTTTAAGGTGTCTTCTATCAGGCAGATTGGTGGTGAAACTCAAATAATGGAGGAACTTCATGACGTGCAGCTGACTGAGATCAAACCTCTGCTCACAGGACAGGTAAGGGGTGGAGCTTAGCAATGGCCACTTCCTGTGTTATTAAAAATGCAGGCGTTCACAAACATACATCAGTGAAACTGTTAGAACATCTGTCTGTCTTTAAGTCTCTGTTTAGTTATATTTACATTCAGTAGATCAGAAGATATGAAGTAATAAACCTAAAATCAACTCAAAGCTCCAGATAGGTGGAGTTAGAGAAACTATTGTTTACATCAGCTGAGTTATTAACAAGGTCTCTCTGTTGCTCCTGCAGAATGGGAGGAATCTGCAGGACTTTGACTGTCAGGTAAGTTCAGCATCAACACATAAGACAAAAGACGTTTCTACAGTAAATGATCCAGTGGGTCAAAGAAACACATAAAACACCTTCAGTTACCAAACTGAGCAGCGATTGTGGAGATAAGATGGTTCATTAGAGATGTTTAAACCCAGCTGTTGCACGACTGGCATCACTCAGTCTACTTACAGACGGATTCATGAAACTAACGGACGGGTTGAGGAAGATGAGATGGTAAATTGAGGGGGAAGAGCCGTAGAGGAATGCATGCTAAGGTGAGACGAGGCTTAAGAGACCGAGAGCAACAAAGGGTCAGCTGTTCAGGCATTAAGACCTTCCACTTCCCAGCCAATGACTGCAGAGATTATTCCTCCTGATCCAATCATTCCAGCTCCTCTTTGTCTTTCTTCAGAAAGCTGAAGGTCGACAGCAACAAAAATCTCATTCTTCTGCTCTCATCGTAATACGTTTTCCTCTTCTCTGTGTGAAACCCTGTTCCTCGGATAAACCTGTCCTGTTCTCCACCAGGATGAGTGACTCTCTGGATCTCCATCAGATCTCCTGTTCTTTAGGAGTAGAGGTGGTGAGTTAGCTTCACTGGCTGGTAGTTTACAGGAGATGACCTGTTGTTCAGTCGGCTCGCTGTGTAACCTGTTCAGGTCACATTCTGAAAGAGGCTTTTTAATCAAACTGGTGTTCCTCCTTTTTTCTACTCAGGAGGTTATTAATGTGGTATTTTAACAAACTTTAGCCGTTTATGTATGAACCTTGTTTTCATGTCATCCTGACTGAACTCGTGCGCTAGTGATGCTGCGGGTCACACCATCAGTTGCTGGATTGTTTGAGGACAAAATGATGGAATCCTAACCAAACATCGTCCTCTTCTACCTTTCCTGGAAGATTGATTTTATGGATATGAAACCATTTTTTTCATCATTCAGGTTTCAGCGTTCTTTTAACGGAACCGACTGACCAGCTTCACACGACGGAGCCGCGTGTCAGAACATTGTTCCACATTTCTCCATACATGTTTAGTGGGATTGAGATCCAGAATGTTGGTCGTGTCGTTGAGATGATCGCGAGGTTCCTGAAGAAACCTTTGAGAGCTCTTTGCTGACTGAACAAATAGAACCGGTCCATGTGGTGATTTCATGTGGAGGTAGTGGCTGCCATCTGACCTCCGTTACCTGACATGCTTCTCCTGTTCATCAGTGGCTTCAGGAGTCATCTACTTTCCTCCATTCATCTATAGTCCATGACTGCTTCTCATTAGCCCACTGGAACCAGGTTTCCTCCAGTTTTGGAGTTGATGGTAGTTCTCTTTTAGCCAGTTTGGAAAAGTTTGGTGAACAAAGTGAAGGTTTCACACCGGCCTAGTCAAAGTTCAAATTCAATTCTGATGGAGTTGCTGTGGCAGGTCGTTCATGCTGAAAACCCTCCAACGTGGCTCAAAATGATGGAAACGCTCAGTTAACACAAATACATTTGGCAGGTCTTGCCACCACATGTTAGCCAACTTATTAAGTTTCCCACACATGAACAAGCATCAAGGCTCCGTCACATGTTTGTGTTTGTTGTGGGAGTATCGATGGGATTACCTGACAACGCCGGAGCTTCTAATCAGAGTAAAGCTCTTCATGTTTCTTAGGAGCTGTGCTGCTGTGTGACATGAAGAACCACTCCATATTCAGACTTCTAAAACATTCCAACTCATCCATGTCTGAATATAACTGTGTTCACTGGGAATAATCTGTTTTCTTCTGGTCGTTATTGGATCAGAAATGTAAAGGCCCACAGTGACACAAGGACTCTGACTGATTTGAGTGTTTCCACTTGCTCAGTGGTTTTATTTACAGCTCAGACTTAAGTTCAGGTCCCCCCGAGGCTCCTGTTGATGTTAAATTGCCTGTGTGTTGTCCAGGAACATGACATGGAGACGGCCCATGGGGTGCTGCACGTCACCATGAGGGGCGCCGCTAAGGGCAACCGACCCACAATCCTCACCTACCATGACATTGGATTGAACCGTGAGTAAACGAAGACAAACGAGACATTGCACCCTGCAGACGAACACATGAGGAGAACCTTCTGCACGATCTGATTGATGTTCCTCTGTGTGTGCAGATAAGTCCTGTTTTAACACCCTGTTTAACTACGAGGACATGCAGGAAGTGACGCAGCACTTCTCTGTTCTGCATGTTGATGCTCCTGGACAGCAGGAGAATGCTCCCATGATCCCCACCGGGTAACACACACACACACACACACACACACAGTCAGATCAACTCAACTGAAAACATCACCTACTTGGTGAAGGTCACTACTTTTGATTTTCTATTGTCAGTTTGGACATAACCTTGATTCTAAGCGAGCGCCTAATTTACAGCTGAAGTATCAGAAAGAGTCCTAATTCTTGCTGGTTAGGAATTGATGTGAGCGACATTTATTTTATTGGGGTTGTAACACATCGATGGGCTCGTTTTCTTCCATTCAAAAGTGAGAAGATCCATATAATAACTCTTGTTCTTCCAACAAAGTAAAATAGAAGAAAGAACTCAAGCAGAGAAATCCTTTTTTATTGCTGATCAATATTCCTGACAGGGAAAGATGAAATAAAAACATGTTTGAATGCTTCTGTTACTGGAAAACACCAACCAGCATGAGCCTTGCGCTAGAAAACATCTCATCAGTTTGCATCATGTCACCAGCAGTTCAGACAGTGTTTTATTTAACCGTCTAAATGAACGTTTGTGTGAGGCTGCTCTCACCAGGAGCCGCTTCAAATCTTAGGAAGTAAGAATATTTAGAGCAGTGGTCCCCAACCTTTATATCACCGCGGACCGGGCAACGCTTGGCAATTTTTCTGTGGCCCGGGGTGTGGGAGGTTGAACCGTCATGTAGGTGTGCCCGCTGACACTCACAAACTCCACAACACGCAGCTGCTCTGTTCTGCATATTTCTGCCGTCTTTTCAGGAGAAATATTACTGAGAGCCCAGAGCAGCTCATTCTACACAGATTTTGCGGCCTTCTATTTATACTTTTGGAACGGGGTGAACGATTGCGCGCTACGAACAAGAGACGGCGTTCTCTCCCACAACGTGTTGCTAAGCAACGCCCAGCTGAACAGGTATGATTTTATAACTTTATACACCTTTGATACCAGCGACAAAGGCTTGTTAAGTTCGAAGAGACGTTTTGTTCCGTTTAAAGCGAACCAAAAGTAGCAGGAAAAGTAGCAGGAGTGAATCCACCTGCATCTTTATGAACAGACCTTTAGTCACTCTTTGTTGTCCCATTGTCTGAGAAAAACACGGTTCCAGTCTTCATTTGCCGTCCTCAGTACAAAACTCAGCCGTAATTTGGTCCAAGGCTTCATCCATGGTTTAAAAATGTTTTCAAGAAGCCATTGGGCTTAAAAAAACAAATAATCCAACACGAGAAATGATTTTCAAAAAAACACACACACGCTCAGCTGCATAATCAGTTCTGCCCTGTTTGAACTCGATGTGGATTTTTAAAATACGCGCCGTTACGCATGTCCTTAACTAGAGCTTGGATGGGCCCACTTCCACAAACGACGCCTCCTTTTCATCCTTAGAGCCAGTAGAATAAAGTTATCTCCAAGTCTTTCACGTCAATCCCACCAATCAGGAAGCAGAGGCCGAGACTTCCGGTGACTCCATTTTGTAGGGTGTGTTTACTTTCTGATTCAACTGCTTGTAGTTTAAACTGTGTTTGGTGTTCGTGGAAATGGTTATCGGCTTTTAGCCAAGATCCTGATGTTTCAGAGGATACCACACACGTCTGTTTAATTAAGGGACGTTTGAGCAATAAACATAGGGGGGAAAAAAGCTGGAGCTTGACCCGTCTGCGGGGGGGTGGGGCCTAAGTTTAATTATGTCTTGTGCGGCCCGGTAGCAATTGATCCACGGACCGGTACTGGTCCGCGGCCTGGGGGATGGGGACCACTGATTTACGGTATTTGAGCTGAGTGCTGTGTCGCCCTCATGTGGTCAGAACAAGCAATAGCGGGAATGGAGCGCCTCTCTGCAACTTCAGGTGACCTGCGCAGCTGTTCAGAAAACACAAACACATGTTCATTAAAAGGCGACTCATCTTAGGCTGTTAGTTTTGTGTCCGTTCCTCTGTTCTCTGAAGTGATGGCAGCATAACTGTGTGTCTTTAAGGTACCAGTATCCCACCATGGATGAACTGGCTCAGATGCTGCCGTCTGTCCTCACACAGCTCCAGTAAGTCCGCTGTCCTCTGTAAAATGATGGGAATAATGGGACCGTCATTGTTTCTGAGTTCTTTCTGAGTCTGGGTTTGCATCATCAGGGTGAAGAGCGTGATCGGTATCGGAGTTGGAGCTGGAGCATACCTCCTGACCAAACTGGCTGTAATGAAACCAGTCCAATAATCTTTAGTTTAATTTTGACCCCACCCACAGTTTCCAGTAAAACCAGTTATTGTTGTTGTTTCAGCTGAACGAGCCCAGCTTAGTGGAAGGGTTGGTTCTGATAAACATCGACCCGTGTGCCAAAGGCTGGGTGGACTGGGCCGCCTCCAAGGTAACACTCAGCAAAATGGTTCAGATCAGATGAGCTGTGAGAGGAACCGAAACTCAGAAAGTAGCTAACCTGATGAAAAATGTGACGTTTGCTCTGAGGCTCCATTTTGTTTCATGCAGCTGAGTGGCTGGACAAGCAACCTGGTGGACATCATCATGGGACACCACTTCAGCTCTGTGAGGACAATGCAGACAGTTATCATGTTCAAGAGGAGCTGAGTCCTCACATGAACAGTACTTTAACTGTGTGTGTGTGTGTGTGTGTGTGAGACCAGGACGAGTTAACTGAGAATAAGGAGATCATTCAGACGTACAGACTCCACATCTCTCAGGATATCCCACAGGAAAACCTGGCCATGTTCTACAGCAGCTATGAAAGGTGGGGCAGCAGACTGAGACCTGACAGCTTGTTGCATCACTTTTACAGTCAGTTTTTACAAACCTGTGTGTGTGTGTGTGTGTGTTAGTCGTACCGAGCTGCAGATGGAGCGGCCCGTCCCTGGTCTGAATGAAAACACTGTCGGCACTCTCAGGTATCTTTGTCCCAACCTGAATGATTCTGGCTGCCCTGAGACGTATCGCCCATTCTGATTGGTTACTTGTTTCTCAGGTGTCCTTCTCTTCTGGTGGTCGGAGACACGTCACCTGCCGTTGACGCTGTGGTGTGTGTTGATCTTTTTTCCTTCCTTCCCTCCCCCTTTGAAAACGAACAAAGCTCACTGACTGGACCACAGCAGCTGAGTGCAGGAGCTGCAGAGAGGAGAGGCAGTGTCTGTTCAGCATTTAAAAGACTCAGCAGCTCATTCAGACTTTAGTCGGTCCGGTTTTTCTTTAAAACTCCGAATAGTTTAAATATTTTATTCAGTTGTCAGTACTGCAGCCAAGGTGACGTATTTTTATTTTCAGCCAAGAAGAACAAGTCCAGCTTATAGAAAAAATGTCAGATGGTTTTATTCCTTTTCCTTTGGTTACTTGAGAACTTCTTAATATTTACATTGTTTTAAAGCCTGTTTGTTGCTCTGCAGGTGGAGTGTAACTCCAGACTGAATCCCACCAAGACAACCCTGCTGAAGGTACCCCTCTGTCCTCTCACCTGTCTTTTTATTCACTGTCTCGTTTGAAATTCATCTGTGCCAATTAAAGCTTCCCATCGGCCTGCTGTTGGCTGAAACAACCAACACTCGTTCCCCCACTGAGATCAAGAAACTATTTCTTATTGTGTAATTGTGATTGGCATAAAGGAATTGAGTCCAGCAGTTACACTCAGCAACCTGAAAAAACACACCGCATCACAAGGTGTGTAAACAGCAGATAAAACCTGCTTAGTTTCGCCGCTGAACGTCTGGTGTTATTCTTTGTGTTTCCACTAGATGGCGGACTGTGGGGGACTTCCACAGGTGGTTCAGGTAAGTTTCAGACTCAAACTATTATGGGCGTGGCGTAGTGTGTGACCCATAAACAGAGGGGCCTCAGTCCTCCACGCAGCCGAACCGGGCTCATGTTCCGACCCAGGAGACCTACCTAGTTTTGTTTTACTTGTTTAAGATGTTAAATGAACAAAGTGTTCCTGAAATGAACTGAAGAACATGTTTCTTTCTGTTTAGCCTGGAAAATTAGCCGAGGCCTTCAAGTATTTTGTCCAGGGGATGGGCTACAGTGAGTACCTCCATGTTTGTAGAAGACTGACACTTCCGTAGTTTATAGAGGATTCATTTCTGCATTGAGCTGAACCGTGTTGAACGGATTGAGTCGGTGTTTGTGTCCTGCTCTGTCTGCGTCTCGTCCGTGTTTCAGCCCTGATGCTTTCACATGATATTCATGTCCATTATTTCTCAGTCACTACAGAGTTTGATCGGTTTTATAAATACACTGAGTGGTAGACGAACCCAGAGGTTGGAGCTGCACAATGTATCAAAGAGATATTATTAGTGTGTTCAATATCCATTTTACAAAGGACTGTTTGGAGTGCAGTAATAATTGGCTAATAAAGTCCAAGTGTTACGAACTTGTATTTTTCACACTACTGTAATATTGATCAGTTGGACAGAGCAGCAGACGCTCACACCGGACACAGATGACATTACCCGGAAGGCTAAAGGTCACAGTGATGAAAGCACAGATGAGACTCCGAGGAAAGAAGAAACAGGCAGATATCACACCTGATGTCCTCATTGCAGTTTTTACCAATATTCTCACCGTCACAGATGTTCTGATATGGTACAGCCCTGCCAGTGGTGATGTGGGCTACTCTGACTGGACCAGACTCCAGCAAGGAGAAACGTTCCTGTTGACCTCCGAGGAAGAGGAGAACTAATCTTTTAACCGACCCACATCCTTAATGTTCTGTTCGGAGTATGAATAAATCTCAGCAGTTCAAACATGATGTCCATGCAGTAGAATTTTTCTAAGGCTCATCAGTAGAGTTGGAGGTTAATAAGATCAGTAACAGGCAGAAAGTTGTTTGTTTGTAGCTGTTCCTGTTTAGCGGTTTACTTGTATCAGTTTGGTCCTTGAAGCAGCATGATGTTCTGTCCTCAGATGTTCTCCACTCATCTGTCTTGACTGATCAACGTTGCCTTTGTTTCTCATTCTGTCCTCTCCGTCTTCAGTCCCTCATGCTGCATTAAATCACTCAAGCAGCCAATCAGGTCTCAGGATGACGCCCCTCCGTCCTTCATCCTGTTGGCCTTTGTGGTGTTTGTCACCTGAATGAAGAGGTCATGTTCGTGCTATAAAGTGTGAGCAGATCATCCTGCGTGTAGCACTGCTGCTCTGTTCACGCTGCTTTAAACTGCACCAATCAGAAGAGATGGAGATAACTGGAACCCAAAGCAGAATCTAAAACCAGTATTAGTTTCTGGACTCTGAAGTGCCTGAAAGCTGGATAAGAACCAGTGAGCAATGCTCTGACCCCCCCACCTTCATTACATTTGATGCCAGCAGGACTCTGTTTTCTGGTTGGTTAATATCCATCATGACCTCTAACCTTTTTTATCATTTACCTATGTGTCGCCCTCCAGTGCCCACAGCCGGTATGACCCGCCTGGTTCGCTCCAGGACCCACTCCGCCTCCAGCGTGGGCTCCGCAGAGGGAGTCCGGAGCCACAGCACCACCAAAGCTGTGCTGGAGGGCGCCTTGTGCCCCAGCCCGCAGAACTGTGTGGTGCAGACCATGGAGATGACGGCGTAGGACTCCTGCATGTCGAGGTTCTTCATCTTCTCTGAGGCTGTTTGGGTCTCAAACGGCTTCAGTTCTCAGAGTTCTTCCTGAAGAATCCAGACGTCTCAAAGTCCAGTTTAGGCTTTAGATTGGAGCGGTGTGGTGATGGTTCTGTTTTCCCCTCAGTGAAGCCCAACTGTTGCCATGGTAACATATCTTCATGGAGTCGTTGCGTTGTTCTGTGGTTCTTGTTTTCTTGGATTAGAAGTTTTTCTTTCTTTCTTTCTTGTGGTTCTGTGGATATTTTTGTATAATACACATTATTTGGTTCTGATTATTCCCAGGGATGTCTGATGTTTGAACAGAACCTTCCTAAAGGTTCTCCCAGCAGTTAATTATTCAAACTTTCACAGAAAATGTTCAAGTGTAAAGTTTCAGGAAGGTATATCTGATGAGAGGCCCAATTAAACAGCTGAACACAGCATCAGAACAATGAACGGTCCGATCCGCGAGTCACGGCTTGGCCCTGAACTGGAGCTTTTTGAACTGGAGCTTACTTCCAGTTTTTCTCATCAGAACTTCTATTGGTTTTTGAGGAACAGTTGAGTTTAGAGCTGTTGTTTCTGTTAGCTGGTAACCTCGGATCACCTTGGCCCGTTTCCCTCAGAACCTCGCTGCTCCCTGTTTGTTAGCATGCTGAGTTGTGGCATGTAAACTGTTCCGTGGTTTCTGTGACTCTGATGTTGTTCAGCTATAAAATCCTGGAGATGGATTCCTTCTGTGTCGTGTTGAAGTGAGAAAATGCTGGACACCGACCGCTGCAGAACCAGGAGCTGCTCCACATCTGCTCAGTTCTCTACATTCAGCCCTCTGCAGCGTCTCTCAGGCTGTTTAGTTCCCTGGACCCAACCAGTGAGTTGATTCAAACCGGGCTGACGTGTTTTATTTATCCCTGCTGTTATTTTGCTGCTTTGTGCTGAAGCATGGGTGTCCGGTTCCTCGGGTTTAAACCGGACGGATGTTTTCTGGAGTTTGTACTGAAATAAAGCCGATTAATCAGAGCGAGCTGTGATTCTTTTAGCTCTACCTTTTAATAGTACAGGTACCTCATCGGGACAGAAGTCCTGTTTGGACCTGAAAACCTGGTCCTTCATTTGAAGTTATTTGGACCTCACAACAGAATTATTTTATCCAACTGACCAGAACCAAACCTGTTTAAATGAAACAAAAACATGATTCTTCTGATGGACTCACCTGTACAAAAATCCTGATCCAGCATCTAAGGCTGTGCAGTCTGGTTCTGATGATCCAGCATTTCCTGCGTGCGACTGTAAATTCTGCCGGCAGGATTAACAGAACATGTGGATACCTTAGCTGAACGGGCTGAAAACAGGAGCTTAGCTCAAAACTTGGCCCACAGCAGAGATCATCTCCGGTCCTGTCAGGCGCAACCGTTCAGAGAGCCTGGAGAACCGCTGACCCGTTGCAGACAGAACTCTACAACATCTTGCCAAAGACTGGTGGCTTGAACAGAAATCAGAGCTGGATCAAGACCTTTGGACTAGATCTACCATCTGCACCTCACCAGAAACCATCAGTAACAGTAAATGATGCTTGAATAAAAATGACTATAGTTCTGAGCCGTGTAGTTAAAGCAGGTTTAACAGTTTATTATAAGGAGAGCAGAGGAGATGCAAGAACTGATCATCTAACCAAAGCAGCCGCATGTCTGGTTTACAGAGAAGGTGGAAAAACGCTGAAGGAACCTTTCAGGACCTCCAGGTGGTTCAGAATCCCTGAAGGTCAAAATAAGCTCATCCTGCAGGTGAATTTAAGTCCTTGAAGCTTAAACATCATAGTTTGTTACAGTCAGAAGATCCACAGCTGCTCGGATCACAGCTGGATCACAACCAGCCATTGTTCTGTTGGGTTCATGTTCTTCAGCTGGCAACAGGGGGCGCCGTCTTACTGCACAGACGTCCCAGCAGACCAGCCATCTGCAGCAGAGAGTTCACACCTTCAGCCACCCGCATGTGAGTGAAGCCGATCTCCTGGATAAGGAAAAGAAAGATCATGTTCATTTTAGGGTTCCTGCACATTTCCATGTCAACACTCCAGGTTTTCCAGCCTCCATGGTCCAGATTTTACCGTGTTTGGGTCACTTCAGACAAACCTGACGGTCTGAACAAAAAGGTTAAACTGAAACGTTTATGTGCAGATCTGGAAATGGAGAAACGTACCTAGACACAGAAACACAGCACATTCCCTCCTTGTGGATACAGGTGATTGCTGTGGGAACCAATCATTTCCTGTCTGGGAGTTTTCATTCACCTTATTGAACTTCAGGCTCTTCTCATTGCCGTGTTCTTGCTACAGCTATGGATTATTTCTGCTGAGTTTCCTTTTTAAGATGGAAAACCTAGCAACAGTGATTCCCCTCAAACCTTCAGCCACACCGAGGTAAACGTTTGGGTCTCCTGTTGATGGAACAGCACTGAACTCCTGAACCAGCAAACATTTAACGCCATCATTCAGGCCTCTTTCTGGAACTCAAAGGAATCTGAAAAGAACCTCCAGCAGGTAAACAGGATTTAAACTTGCGTCTCTCAGACAGGAAAAAACTTGAGCCATGATCTAACAGGAATGCAGTTCAGCTGAATTATTTAGTGAAAGCCCAGTTTTCAGCGAAGTGTGAGTCCTCTTATTGGACCAAAGAACTGGTTATTTCCTAAGTAGTCTGTGCCAACCCAACACACTGCTCCATTCATTGAGGTTTTAGTTGCTTTCAAAAAAACGATCTGACTGTGAGAGGAAGCTAGAGTGGACCCACATGCACAGGGAGAACATGCAACTCCATGCAAGCTCCAACGGTCCAGGCCAGGACTTGAACCCAGGTCTTTCATGCTGCAAACAAACAGTTCTATCAACTGCACCATCGTACCTCAATTCCAGTAAGGCCAGTTGGCAGCAAGCTCACCTTGATGAACTCCAGTTTGAGGTACTCTGCCATCTGGTAGGTCTTGCAGACCCTGAAGATGTTCCCGATAATATCCTCCGGGGAGTAGCCCAGCGCCCACAGCTGCTCCACCACTTTGTAGGCCGAGTCGATGTCCCCGTCCACACAATGTCCCAGCATGCTTTTCACCAGCAGGGGGTGGGGCTCATCGCACACCTTGAACACGTTATCGCTGTTGATGTACCCGAAGCCAGAGTGGGTGGACTGCAAGTTGTTTAGCGCCTGGAAAGGAACCAGAGCCGGACCGTTAGCAAAGCAACAGCCTGCCTCTGAGCTTAGACATGGACTCCAGACTCCGCCCCTCACCTGTCTCATATCGCCCTGTGCCGTAAAGATGACTGCCTCCAGCCCGTCATCAGACACGGACAGGCGCTCCTTCTCCACCACCTCCTGCAGCCGGGCCAGGATCTGTCCGTCCGTCAGTTTTGAGTACCGCAGCACAGCGCAGCGAGACTGGATCGGCTCGATAATCTTGTCGGAGGCGTTGCAGGCGAGAGCGAAGCGTGTTGTCTTGGAGTAGATCTCCATTATCCTCCTCAGTGCCTGCTGAGCTCCATCTGTCATGCTGGGAACCAGAGAGACATCACAGCAGCTGTCAGAGCAGTTTTATGGGTGAATTACACCCACATGAGTACAGAAGGTCTTCTACTGTTCGACAAGTTAGAAATCAAGATTTAATCACCTCTAACATAATATATTCAAGCCACGATCACCTAAACCGTCTCCTCTCACCTGTCCGCTTCGTCCAGGATGATGACCTTGTGTCGACCTTTGGGCAGCGTGACTTTCTGCTGAGCAAACATCTTGATCTTGTTCCGCACCACGTCAATCCCCCTGCAGGCCAAACGTCCACCATCAGGACTCATGTTCCCACCCAATTATAAAAGCCCTCACAGGATTAATCCAACATCCCCGAGTCTCACCTGTCGTTTGAGGCATTCAGCTCCAACACGGCCTCTTTCATCGCAGCTCCCAGCAGAGCTCGGGCCAAACACAAGATGCTGGTGGTCTTTCCTGTGCCCGGAGGACCTGAACCACAACAAAAAAACATAATCAACGGAAGAGAAAGTATAAATAATTACATTTACAAACAAATCATCCGATTCAGTTCCTAAAATTACATAAACAAGAGATTTTGAGAAAGCAAAACAAGCCCAAAGTATCATCCCTCCACCACCGTGCATGATTGTTGAGGAATGAGGTTTTTGTGGTGTCGAGCTGTTTTTGGTTTTCCGGAAACAAGTTGCCGACACATTCTCCAAGAGAAAATGTCATACTTTACCAGACAAGTTTCCAGAGATACGAGTCAATTTTACAACTATTGTTCATGTATGAATACAACAATTTAGGAAAAATTAACATTTCGACAAGGGTCAGGCTTTAAATATGGAACCTGCAAAATCCAAAGGGTGCATGAATTTCTAAGCGATGGTTGGGTGAACAGATGAATTGATGGATGTACAATAATAAAATGGAACAGATGCATTAAAAGAAGCATCCCAACTTCCATAGTGCCATAGGGAAAAGATGTTAACAGATTTAAAAACAGGAAGTGAACTTTTAAAAGGCAACACCTCAGAAAAAGCCTGACCTCTGACTTTCAGCCTAGATTTTGGGACACGTATGAGCAGCTGGTCGGTGAGATGGTGGATGGAAGGCAAGGCTGAAGCAAATCAGAGACGTACCTACGGGGTATGAGGCCACGTAGCCATTTCTAAACCAACAGGATTTAGAACTTCTCTCGGTGATCCACTAGATGAGATGGACTCATGCCTGCATGTTCCAGTTAAAATACAATCTGCAGCATTTTGAACAGGCTGAAGATGTGACTGACGCCAGTATAAAGTTTGATGCAGCTGAGATAAAAGCATGTATTCTTCTCATGGCTGGAGTTTTACTCGTTGCCTGAACAAGAAGAAAGGTTCATAATGACCCAGGTTATAACCGGGCTGTTTGATATATGGCTGCAGGAAACCATGACAGGCAGAACTGTGGTAGCCTGACTAAAATAATCCTTGATGTCATGAAGACCATGTAATAAAGGTTGGATGGAGCATGGGTTACTTGGCGTTAGAGGCATTTAGATCTGGTAAAAAGCAGTGGGGGAAGCAGCAGGCACCGAACATTGGTCATTTCTTCCTGCCTGTCTTGCTTAGGGCCAGGTTAAGAGAAATTTGATTTTGGAAATCGCAAGTATAAAGTCAGGCTTTTTATGAGAACTCTTACAAAAAGCACAATCTTCCATGCGTTAAAATGACAATATGAATCTTTTAACACATCAGCATCAAATTATTACCAATAACAGGACTTTGAGCATGAATGTGTCTGTTTTGAAAAAGAACCACATGGACTTGGAAGAACTTGCTTGTTTTGTGGGAAAGGAGATGTCATTACGTTATTGTCACTAAAACAATCTCCTAGCGCTCAGCCAATCCTCCGCCGTACTTTAACATGTCCAGTGAACCTCTGTATTATTCTGTATTAACCTCCAGGCTCCCATGTTTCCTCCACACCGACCTGCGATGATGATGTTCGGGACGTTTCCCTCCCTGGCGAACACCTCCAGACGGCTCACCGTCTCCTCGTTCCCTACGATCTCACTCAGCTTCAGCGGGCGATATTTCTCCACCCAGGGAAGCTCGTAAGAGCTTTTCGACGAGGACTCCCCGACGTGGGTGTCCGTCTTTACCCCACTTCCACTCGGTTTCTGGTCGCTTTCTGTGTCTGCCATTTCTGCATCCATGTTGCTTCTTCCGGTCGTCAACCCGCGAAACGAGAAGTAAAGCCTCATTGGCTGAGAGGTTATTTCTGAAGGATGTGATTGGATAAGGAAGACTCGCGGTAATTCAGCGCTGGAATGCGTTGAAGTAGAGTGGACCCGCACCATTTATTATAAGGCGAAGCAAGCGTCGCTCCGGCCTGGGCGGAGTTTATGCCGTATTTCCCAATCTGATCCAGAAAGTGCAGATTTCTGTGTTGACCTATATGCATCCTGAAACATTAGAACATTTATTTAGTCACTCCACAAAGGAAAAAGTTCAACACTAATTAAAAAGTAAATCAAGTTTGAGCAAACAACCTTAACACATATATTTACCCCATAAATTTACCCCATATGGGTATGATGAAAAGGGCTGAAAATGGGCCCCAAATAGGATTGTCTGGGGATACATAATTACATCAAGTTCACTGTCTAAATAAGTTTAATATAGGAAAAGTATAAGAAAAAATGGGACCCAAGCATCTTCTCCCGAACCAGATCAATAAGTACTGGTGTCCCCCAGGGGTGTGTTCTATCCCCACTCCTCTTCTCCTTGTACACAAATGACTGCACCTCATCGGACTCGTCCGTGAAACTCCTTAAGTTTGCAGATGACACCACTGTCATTGGACTGATCCCGGACGGTGATGAGTCTGCATACAGACAGAAGGTGGATCGGCTGGTACACTGGTGTTGTCAGAACTACCTTGAACTCAACCCACTCAAGACTGTGGAAATGGTGGTGGACTTTCGGAGAAC